>JABUQX010001444.1:5000-50000 GCA_015478945.1 Trachelipus rathkii
GTTCTGAAGCATAAGTTTTAAGAGTCACAAGAGGAATGCTATTGGGAATCTACGCCTTCTTAGTGTTAAGCTAAGAGAGAGCAGATATAATATTTTTAGAATTAGAGAAAAAGTTTGAGAAAAGAGATCAGATTAAGCGAAGAGTAAATCGGCAGTTGCGCCGTCTAAAGATACTAGATAGGAGGGAAAGAGGAAGAAGCAAAATTAGAGTTGATATTCTTTGTAAAAGGCCAGAAAGAGCTTGAGGAAGAAGAACTAGAAAGATTATTATTGCATTTTCTACGGAGAAAAGAGTTTTTACTGTTTCGAAAAGTAGATTTTATACGATTCCAGGATGAAATACAACTACATGAAAGTTTCTGGAAGATTGAGATGAAACAAGTAAAATATGTAGGCCAACGTCCCTGTGGGCAAATAGTGATTCTGAGAACAAGCAGAAGTTAACCAACAGTTTGGTTTAAGGGCTTAGTTGAAGGGAAATAAACAATTATGGAATTTACTCCTCTCCCATTCCCACGGGGAGTGGTCACCTCGATTACAGCTCTCTGCACATTCCGAGGGACTCCCCCCACGCAAGCAGTAGTCATTCCATAGGAAGTTAAACAAGTACCACTCCAAGTCCGACCAATTTGCGCCATCCACTACCGTAAGTTACGCAAAAACTTTCTTGAAAAGATTGAGCTAGAATAGACAGGGATAGAAGGTAACGGGGGAACCCAGAGTAAGAAAGAAGAATTTCTAACAGAAATAAAGGAGAATGTTAGCAATGGTGAAGTTTACGAATGTTCGAGCTTCGTCGAATCCAAGACAATTAAGGATACGAATAGGAAGCTTGAGGTCATTCGATAGAAAAGTGGTAGGTAACTTTGCCATCTGTATCTTGAGAATTTGAGGAAAGCCATTGCCGGTGGTGAACTTGAAAAATCGCACCAAGTGGATGATTGTTTTTGACGGAAAGTTTGAAGAAGGGTAAAAAAATGTGTTCCTAATAATGAGTTTGAGTAGTCCTAAGAATTTAGGAAGAAGGCTCCGTTGCAATTTAAGTGAGTCAAATATACAGAACGAGGATGATTTATGTAAGTTAAATTGACAGGAAAGCTGAGCCTTTGGGTAAAAAATTTGGAAGACTCCAAATCACAGACATGAGAACTAGCAACATAATTGCACAAATAGGCACAACAACTGCCTTAGGCTGCAAAATTGAGGATAGAGACGAAAAGAGGGGAAGGGAGTTGGGTTTACTGTCAGAAAGCTCAAACACATAGGTTTTGGTTAAGAAAAAAAAAAGATAAGGTTTAGAGGAGAAAATGTGATGTTCAACAAAGTGGAAATTAGGGTAAAGTCTGAGAATGTTGCAGAAATTAATGAAGGAAGAAGTGGTGATGGGGGAAGGGAGGATGAGAGGTTGTATTTTGAAGCCACCCCTCTTTGCTTCTCCGAGACTAATCGTGTGGTTGCCATTTTTTCTAAAGGAAAGTGTTGTCTGTAATAATGCTTTATGGTGTGTGATAAAGGAGAGCCTACTCTACCGTAAGAAGAATGTGGATATGAGTGCGAAGGGGGCGAACCATTAGGCATTGGAATGCCTTGGGATATACCCTAACACTTCATATATGCCCAGTGGGGGTAATCTCACCGCTTCGGATGCGCTACGTCCTCCCTTCTTACTTCATCATACATCAGCTCCCAGGAAGGCACATAAGCCTGTCAGCATGACCAACCTCTTCCTCGATCTATCCTTTCAAAAAGCCTCGTTCTCACACAGCTGTGAGTCATAGGTAGGTAATCTGATGTCTCTCTAGTGAAATCTTCACGGAAGTCCCCCTTCCCATATTCTTCAGTGGTCCTACCCCTCGGTCTGCCTCCCTCCGGTCTCCAGTCCCACCCCCTCCCGGCCACACACACACACACACACACACACACATGCACACACACCCAAGACAAACACAACTACCAACACAAAACGACAAACACGACACACACACACATACAACACACAACACACACCACACACACATTATATATAATATATATATATAATATATATATATATTAGTATATAATATATATATAATATATATATATATATAATATATATATAATTATATAATATATATATATATATAATATATAGTAAACTTTTCTAATTTTTTTTTGTTCTTTTTTGTGTATACTCGATTCTCTTGATTTTGTCACAACTTGATTCTCTTGCTTTTGTTCTAATAACTTGAAGGAAGGTATTAACGATGTAACAATCAATTACCCATAGATTTACATTTAAAATATAATAATATTTATTTATAATAATATAGAATAATTTTGTAAATGTAGACAAGAAATTCATTTCATTTAATTATTTATTATAATGGACGAATATGATTTAAATGATTTAGTTATCCCTCAATAACTAATTATATTAAGTTTTGCATTAACACCTTACGAAATTATATTTATTTGTTAATTTATTTTTCAAATTTTAATATTAAATATATTTGTTTAATTTAGAATATTATTGACTATTTTATTTGGGTATTATTTTCTGAAGTACTTATTTTCAGAATTTTCAGCGGTCGTTACTCATTTAAATAATTTTAATGATTTTGAGTTCCAAAACTTTTCTAAAATTATCTGTTGGTGTTTTGTATTAATATGTATTTTTTTTCTTTATTTGAATCTATATTAATGTTTTTTTTGTTACATTATTCATCCTCTGATTCGATTATAAAGTACGAATTTGTCATTTTTATAAAGAAAGTACTATTATACTTATTTTAGTGTTTTTAGGATGTTTTAAGTTTTCGTTTGGTACATAATGTGTTTATTATTTATAAAATGTCCAACATGTTAATATTTGAACTTCTTACTTTTAAACATTTATGAGAAGGAAACCATTAAATTCCTTTAGTTATCCATTATTTAAATATAAAGACACAGTATTATTAGTTACTAATTTTATAATTAAATCTTGTAATGAGAAACCTTATTTTTTGTATTTTATATTAATGTTTGTGATTACACTGTACTTCTTACTTCTTAATATATTAAAGGTAAATTTTATTAGGCAAAGTATTTGCGATGCTAAAAAAAAAAACGGTTGTACTATTCCTTGCTTAACTTTAAGTTACGCGGTCTTGTTTCGTGTGGCCCGATTATCGTGCCTTTAACGCGTCGATAAGATAGAAAACTTACGGGCATTTTAAGAAACTGTTTCCCGTGCCAACATCGAACCGTGAAAGAATTTCTTATTCTTCACAAACATGTGGTAGCAAAAAAGGGTGAAAGTACAAAGTTACTGTACTGATACAGAATATGTCAAGTAAATGAAGAGGTAAGATATAAAAATGAAAGAATAATGGCAGAGTACTCAAGGTAGATGGGAGAAGAGTATGAAAATGCAGGGGTATGTGTCTCATCAAGGGAGACCATAGGAGGAGAAACTAGTATTTAAAGCAATTGTAGAGTGAATATGATGGATCGTGGCATGTCAAGAAGAAAAGGTATCAGCCGAGTGGAAAAATCTAAAAAACCTAGGAGTGGACTAGGGAAATATTTGTACGTGGTGTTTATAGACGTTGAGAAGGTTTTTGATAAAGTACTCAGTAAAACTGTTGGAAACCCTCAGTAACCATTATTATGAAAAAGACCCCAAAGTTAATGAAAGTTATCAGATATTTGTATACCATAATTGAATGTGCAGTTAGAACAGCTCATGGTATAAGCAACTGATTCTCAGAAGGTTCAGGTGTTAAGCAAGGATGGGTGTTGCGACATTTAATTTCTCTTATATACTTCTGTTATGTAGCCTTATAAGAAAAGTCAATGTGGAAGAGGAATTGGGAGTGGTGCTAGCATATGCAGATAACACCAACAGTATCATTAGAAAGAAACACCTTACAAAGAGCGATGGAGTGGTGACGAGAAATACTGCAACAACCGAGGATGAAAATAAACAAAAGAAAGAAGAAGGTAATTAGTGTATCAAAAGGGCCGGAAGAAGTTGAGGTTATTGTGTACGGTGCAGCATTAAGAGAGGTTGAAAAGTTTTAGTATGCTAGTCATTGTGACCTCAGATGGTGACATTGGGCGAATGAAACAAGAAAATAGGCTAAGTGTTTTTTTCGACTGAGTCGGAGTATTAATCCTCTTATGAAAAGCTAGATTATGTTCCAGAAAGGTAAAAACAGATAAATATGACAGCTGTATTAGCAAATTTTCTGTATGTATTTGTATCCTGAATTCTGACTACAGCTACTAAACAAGGAATGCATAGGTGGAGCAGTGGAGATAAAATTCAGAGACCTGATTAGAGGAGTTGCGACTGAGAACGTATTTGAGGAATGTGGACTTCATATTTAGCTGGGTGTGGAATGACTATTAGACAATCATAGAAATTAGGATTCAATTAAAATTATACAAGCAGCATGTGTAGACGGACCGTTGGACAAATACTCGTCAATAATTTTTTAGGGGACATATAGTGAAAGATACCAGGAGTAATTTCTTTCGACCAATTTCAAAAACCTATGTTGCCGTCCACCTCGAAGAAATTAAATTAAAAATAACTCTCAAAATAACATCGCCTAAAATATTTACAGTTTATTTGAGGTATTATCTTTAATGCAAATTTGGTTGTGCAACTATTAATAAATTAAATATTTAATATTTAAAATCAGTAACGGAAAATTTTCAGATTCTGCACTATAAAAACGACAAAAATAAACCACTACCGTGAACAGATTAGGTGTCCAGAGGCTCTTATAAAAGTTATTTACTCCATCATAGTCACTTACTCTAAAAAGGGTTGTTGTTCGGTTTTGTATGGAGTAAGTGCCACGAATAGTTTAATTTACTACTAACATAAAACTTTTTATTGAATGGGTGGGGTCTAGACCAGATTATCACAGCAACTCTCTCTCTCTCTCTCTCTCTCTCTCTCTCTCTCTCTCTCTCTCTCTCTCTCCTTCTCTCTCTCTCTCTCTCTCTCTCTCCAAACGGCTAATTATTGCTTTTATGAGTCATTTATCTGCTCATTCTCATTCAACTCTAACTGAACTTCTGCCATTATTCACATTATTCATTTATTGCACTCTTTAATTAAGCTTCTGGACACTTTTATTTCTATTTTCACCACACAATATATAACTTAATTAAGCTTGTTTAAACATTTTGTACCGAAGCATGTCGACACTTTAATTTGAACGTTATTTTCGGCTGGAGCTCCTTTCTAGCGAGTGTTGTGTGCCTTCTGTCCCTTTTTCTCTTTCCTCGTGGAGCTCTTACACACTCAATATCTATAGTATCATATTACCCCTAATACACACTATATATTATATATATATATAATATTTATATATATTATATATTATATAATATCTTATATATATATATAATATATTATCAATATATATATAATTATATATACAACGGTATATGGAAGACGGCAACAAGTATAATAGATAGTAAGCCTTTCAGATTAAAATATTACTGTGGGATTCTTATGATGATGAATAGAAGAAAAGGAATACTCCCTTTTAGTAAGGGTTGGTAAGTTTAATATCAAATATTAATTTTATTAATACTTTCTCAATAAATTTCTTTAAATATTATGATATTAAACTGACACCCTCTTATTAAAGAGTATTGTTTTCTCCATTTATATAAGGATTTTTTTACAAGTAACATTTTAAATTAAGAGCATTACTATAGTATACTATTATATATATATATATATAATATATATATTATATATAATAATGTATATATATATATATATATATATATTATATATATATATATATGCTGTGTGTGTGTGTGTAGGTGAGTGGTGTGTGTGGTGTGTGTGTGTGTGTGTGTACGTGTGCCCATTGCATGTGTATAGAATTTCATAAATATTATATAATCATATATTGCAAATAATTTTCATATGCCGAAAGTTTAACAGCAGTTCTTATACAAAGATATTGGTAAACGTTATGTTACTAAAAGTTTTATTACAAACCTATAATGATGGGGCGAAAAAATGGTGAGCTATTCGACGACCTTTTTTGGAAATGACATGGAAAATCTTCTCGAAACAAACCTTTTCTATTTACAGTAACACTATTTGTTCTCTTTTAGCGGGACATAGGGAAAGCTGGAGAGAGAGAAGAGGAGAGAGAAGAGGAGAGAGAGAGAGAGAGAGAGAGAGCAGAGGAAGAGAGAGAGAGAGAAGACGAGAAGAGAGAGAGACGAGAGAGAGAGAGGATGTTATTTTTCCGACATTCAAAAAGGATAAGTTGTCTTTTCGTACATCATTATATATATATATAATAATTATAATATATATATATATATATATATATATATATATTAATATATTTATATATATATATATATACCCCTACACCTCACATTTTATACACTAATATATTATATTTTTTAAACACATATACTATATCATATATATATATATTATGTAATATATATATATATAACAATTATATATTATTATATTATATATATATATTATATATATATATATGATAATATATATATATATATATATATATATATATATATATTATATATTATATACTATAGGTGGGCACTTTCGCTCTTTAGTCCGCTAGTTCCGCTAGTCCGCTCCGAGCGGACTATCAGAAAAGGGCGGACTAGCGGAGGTGCGGAGTCGCTAGGAATTAGCGGACTGCATGTGTGCGGATCAAAAAAAGTTTCCGCTCTCTTGTTCCGCACCTTTTAATAAAAAGAAAGTATAAGTTTAACTTATTAACGAATTCGCTTACTGGTTATAATAAAGAGAATATCAATTTTAATTTTAGAACTAATTAAACTTTTAGTCTACGACTTATTGTTTTTTTAATAATTAAACCGTCCAAAACCAATTCTAGCTCAGACCTCTTTAATGGTACCGTACTTTTTAATAAATAAGATAAAATTGATTTTTTAGAAATGAATGGCTATTACCCCTCCGATCTATACTTAATTTAATTATATTTTACTATCAATAACTAGCAATATCTAAAATCAATTCTGGTCGTAGAAACGGCAGCAATTATATTATATATATATATATATATATATATATAATAAATATTATAATATATATATATATATATCATATATATAGTTATATATATCTATATATATTATATATTATATATATATATATAATATATATCTATAATATATATATATATAAATTTGGTTTTACAAGAACTTGGATTTAATATATATATATATTATATATATTATTATATATATACTATTATATATATATATATATATATAATTATATATATGGTACTTTAATATATATATATATATATATATATATTATATATATATATATATATATATATATATATACATATATATATATATATTATATATATATATATATATATATAATATAATATATAATATATATATATATATATATATATATATATATATTAGTACCCTGAGCTGATTACTAGTTTATGCCATCGACTCTGCAGCGTCGCAGCTTTCATGAGATTACTCTACAAGTCTGGACAGAAATAGACTTTCTTATGGTGGACAGGGTGGTCAAATATTTCAGCATGGGAGGGCAGAAGAACTTCGGTGGGACCTTATTAGCAATGGTGGCTGGGAAGGCGAACTAAACCAGCAACTACTCTCACCAAAGGACATCTTTCCCCTTTTCAGCATGGGCAGAATTTGTGAAAATGTTCATAAATATAATACACTTCTCTTGTTCTGTTGCTGTCAGAGCAGAATATTTATGTGGTGGGGTAATTTGAGGGCAAATAATCAGCCTTACTGCTTTTAATTTTGAGCAACTAATCTTTTTAAGGTAATATGGATTTCTTGTCTTTTGAAGAAGACATTGAGGAAGGAAGAGGGAAATCTTGAGATTTTGTAAGATACTTCATTCATTTTTCATATAACTATTACGATATAATTTTTTGGTAAGACATATATATTTTAGTACTATAATATTAAACTTTTGTGAAGTCGCCGACATTATTAACAGAAGCATGTGCGGACGGTGCGACTTGCGATTGCGAGGTTTGAATGTCTGATATTAGGTGCGGAGGTGCGCATAGCGGACTACGGTTTTCTCAAGGTGCGGAATGGTGCGCTAGCGCTGATCTAACCCTAAATGACAGGGGTGCCCACCTCTGATAATACATATAATATATATAATATAGATGATATTTATTATATATATATATAATATATTATATTTAATATATTATATAAATAATAATATATATATATATTAATATAATATAATATAAATATAAAATAGTAATATAATAATATGTATTAATTCTTATGAACTCATATTTAAAAGCCGCACATATTCTACAGCGCTTCTCGAGTAGCGTGTTAAATAATGAAAGGAGGTTAGAAAAATTGATAAAGGAATTGTGTTCGAGACTTTATCAGGTGGAGTACGTGAAAGAAATTCGAGCATATTCAGGCTAAGTCTTGGGGCCAGAAAGGGTGAGACGTGTAATGGGACATGCTTCCGTCAAGGGTTCTTCTCAATGGAGGAGGCCATATGAGGACTTGGGGGAGAGATGTGAAGCAGCATCGCGGACGTTGTATAATGCCGATTAGATAGGAGAGTTAAATAATTGTCGATGACAGAAAGAGACTGTGATGATACCTATAATTAGAAGCAAAACAGTTGATAAACAGAAAGTCCTGAGATTTCCATTTTAAAGAGAAGCTGGGGTGAACAAGACACATGTGATGGTATAACCTCCTTAAAGGGTTAGGCGACACCACTATATATAATTATATAATATAATATATATATATATATATTATATATATATAGTATATGATATATATATATATATATATTTTATATAATATATATATATATATATTAATTATTATATATATATGATATATTTATATATAATTATATATATACATATGTATTTAGCATGATATTATATATATATATTTAGTCAATATATATGGTATATATATATATATATTATATAATATATATAAGTAATATATGATATATATAAATATATATATATATGTAATTAAAAGCATACATGACCCAATCCTTCCCAGTTTTTAGCTTCATACCACGATGACTCAACAATCCATACTTCCATTCATTTCAAATATCAGCACGTAACACCTACAAACTTCGTCAATGGCTAACACACAACAACTGAAAACAATATTAGGCACGAATCCTCCAATTTCATTCAAAAAGCAGATTGTCATTAGAACAATAATTTTTTTTTTTCTCCCTTTTAAGCACTAAAACACCACCTTTGTTAGCTACGACGTAGCCTCTCTTTTCACCTCTGTCCCTGTCAACATCTTCTCGAACTCTTAACTAAATACATTAACGACAACAACATATCTTTCTCATTTCCGTTTCCTATCATTAAACAACGCATTCTACTCACACTACAACACAATTTTCTTTCAATATGGAATAACATTTTACAACTATCTCAATGTGACTGAAGCAGATGGGACAGGCCCCCCTTTCCCCATGCTCAATTCTTAAGATTTTTTTTTATCCGTATTCTTTTCTTGAGTTTTTTTTTTTTGGTGCGAAGCTAATTTTTAAACTTTTCTATTTTTTTGTGTGAAAATTAGTGACTGTATGCAAGGTAATTTTTCTATTTTGGTAAATGAAAATTATAAAAAAATTATCTTGCATACAGTCACTAATTTTCACACAAAAAATAAGAAAGGTTTAAAAAATTAGCTTCGCACCAATAACTAAACTCCAAGAAAGAACTAGCGTTCAAAAAAATCCTTCAGCAATTCGATTAAAAATTGCCAACAGCAACAACTACAAAATACCCTCGGAAAGAAGAAGAAATGCTTATTTAGTTTTAAAAGAGAAACACGTGAATTCATACTTAGACAACTGAAGAGGTTCCGAATGGAACGAAAGCTTTTGTCATTTCACTTTTATTTTTAGGTATCGTGTCTACATTATCCAATTTAACAAGCACGAAAAATTGTTTCTCATGAGTTTTAAAAATATAGTCGACATTTTACTTTGAAAAATTTTGATTTTTACTCTTCGAAAATATAATGTGCAATAACTTAATAAAACAGTTTCAATTAATACATAGTTGATGCAATGAAACCAAGGGTGATATGAAATATTTTACTATGAAACTACGCGTAAAAAGTAGATACCATTATATATTTTAATATATATATATAATATAATATATATATTTATATATATATATATATGGAATGACAATATACATGTTCAATTATATATATAATATACTATTTAAATATATATATAAATATTATATATAAAAATATATAATGATAAATATACGTAGCTGTGTTTCATATATAGTTTAAATACACATATAATTATATTAAATATTATATAATATATTTAATATATATATATATATATATATATATATATATATATATATATATATTTATATATAATCTATATATATATATTATATATATATAATGTATAATAAGTGAAATAAATAGTAAGTCTGACTCGCTAATAGTTGATTACTCATCAACACGAAACGAAAAAAAAGAAGAACAATAAATTCTATGTAATTAAAAATTAAAATAGAAATAAAATAAATAAAAAAAATATAAAGAAGTAGAGAATGTTTTCATTTGCTTGCCAATTCTTCTACTTTCAAATAAACCATAAAGAAAGAAAAGAAGAAAGTCATCCGTCATGAATAATTTTAGATGTGAGTTAGCATAACTAATAGTAATAATAATAAAATAATAATAATAATAAATAATATAATAATAATAATAATAATAATAATAATAATAATAATAATAATAATAATAATAATAATAATAATAATAATAATAATAAATAATAATAATAATAAATCGATAATAATGATATATAAAATAAGATGACATACAAAGAGAAAAAAGAAGAAGAAAAGAAAAAGAAGAAGAAGAAGAAGAACGAAAGAAGAAGAAGAAGAAGAAGAAGAAGAAGAAGAAGAAGAAGAAGAAGAAGAAGAAGAAGAAGAAGAAGAAGAAGAGAAGAAGAGAAGAAGAAAGAAGAAGGAAGCAAGAAGAAGAAAGAAGAAGAAGAAAGAAGAAGATAGAGAAGAAGAAGACAGAAAGAAGAAGAAGAAAGAAGAAGAGAAACGAAGAAGAAGAAGAGCAAAAGAAGAAGAAGAAGAAAGAAGGAGCCTCATCAACAATAACAAGGAAAAGAAAATTGAAAATATTGGTCCAATAAATTAAAAGTATAGGAAAGAGCCAAAGAACATGAACAACACGACTAAGAAATGAAAAAAAAAGACAAATTCTACACCCTATAAAATGCTTATATAAAATGTAAAGAAAGAAGAAAATAATGCGAAGAGCTTTGAAAGGGTTCGTCCGCAGGGCTTAACATGTCACACTTTGCGTACCATGGTCGTTCTTTTCTTCTCTCATTGAAATATGCCTTACGAGTTACGTATCATGGGAACCATAATTGGTGCTTTAAAAAGGGATCAATGATCATGAATAATAGGAATTGGGATACATAATAATAATGATAATAATAATAATAATCAATATAATAATAATAATAATAATTAATAATAATAGATAAATAAGTAATTAATAATAATATAATAATAAATATAACTTAATAATAATAATAATAAATAATAATAATAAAACGAATAATAATGAAAACTAATAATAATAATAATAATAATAATAATAATAATAATAATAATAATAATAATAATAATAATAATAATAATAATAATAATAATAATAATAATAATAATAAAACTAATAATATTATAATAATAATAATAATAATAGATAACATAATAATACCATTAAAAAAGAAATAATCAAATATAATATAATAATAATAAAATAATAATAATAACCTAATCATAATAATAATGTCACATTCATTAGATTTTACGTTTTTTCATCTTCTAAAAATTATTATTATTATTATTATTATTATTATTATTATTATTATTATTATTATTATTATTATTATTATTATTATTATTATTATTATTATTATTATTATTATTATTATTATTATTATTATTATTATTATTATTATTATTATTATTATTATTATTATTATTATTATTGTTCTTTTTCTTCCCCATGGTGTCCCAAATTGGTGGTGGGGTGCGTAGCATACAATGGAAACAGAATAGTTAATTAGATGAACAAAACTGGGACTAGCCCAAATGGTCGACAGGTCAAATTGTCGACACGACATGAAGAAAATTTGCCGTACAGGCCACCGCAGGCGTTAGGATGTGTTAGGTTAGGTTAGGTTAGGTTAGGTTAGGTTAGGTTAGTTAGGTTAGGTTAGGTTAGGTTGTTAGGTTAAGTTGGATTCGTTGGAGAAACGATAAATAACCAGACTTTTTTTTTAGCAAATGTCGGCCATTTAGTGCTAACTTCAACAAAACGTAAGTCGAAAGGAAATTCTCCTCCCATACCCTAACCTCATACCCTTAGCTTAAGTGTGGGTCTGTTGCAGCCACAAATCCACCCTTGGACTTCATAACACGGCGACAGACCCCATTGTGGTATACCGTTAACGTTTGGGTCATCTCCTGGGCTAATCCCACAAACAACATACCCCCTCACACAAACCCCGCCATTCACTACAATTATGAACCATTCTTCTTGCTAAAACCCACATTCCTTCCCTTCAGACTTTCTTTTAATGACTCAATCCCATTTTTCCTTGGTTTCTCTGCTGGTTAACTTCCAACACACTGGCCTCTATACTTCTTTTAACCAATCAATTATCATCCATCCTTTTCATGGGACCAACCATCTGAATATTCTCTAATTTATTCTTTTATTCATGCATTTTTTCACACCACACAACTTTCTAACATGCTCATTCCTCATTTTATCAATTCTTGTCAAACCTAACACACCCATAAAATTATACATTTGAATAAACTGCACCTTAGATCTATACCTCTTATTCCACTCCATAGTTTCGCTACTATGCATTAATATTGGTAGCAACATACCCTTATGCAAAATCTTAGCACACTCAAGACTTAGCCACCTTTGCATTCACGAAAGATTTAATTGCACCGGCCACCTTCCTATGAGAGGTATATGGCTTTGCATCATCCAACATATTACCTTAATATTCAAACTCAGTTACTCGTTTCAGTTGTTCAACATCCATCATGATTTCACAATGCGGACCTCCTCACCCATCACCATCACCGTACTCCTATCTACATTTACTTTCAAATTCCTCTACGAATCCTCTCAAAATTCTCCAGATTTCCTGCACAAAACAAGTTTATATGCGTACAACAAGTAGGGCATCCTCTACTCTCTTCCATTCTTCATCAGTCTAACACGCTCCCGTGTCATCTTTACCTTTGATTCTTTCATCACCTCATCCATATACAAATTTAATAGACATATAGTCATATGGTATCCCTGATTCACTCCACTATTAATATTAAACATTTACTCTCCATTTCATTTATTCTTACACACTCTTCACTATCTACACACATACTTTTGATTCCATTCAGAAGTATACCACCTTCACCATATTTCACTAACACCTGTCACAAAGCTTTCCTATTAATCCTGTGATGCTCGTTTTGCAAGTCCAAAAATCCTAAATACAGTTTGAACTTCTCTCTCTCTTAATTTCTCACTTATTTGCTTCAATGCAAGAATTTTATCTGCACACCCTTTACACTGCTAAATACACCTTGTTCTTTTCAAGAATCAGTCCCTCATCCCCTCGCCGCAATCTTTCAACCAAAATACCAGCATATATCTTTCCCATAACACTTTATAAACTAATTCCACTACAATTTCTGCAGTTCATTTATATTGCTTGTTTGAATTTAATTTATGGCGAACAACTTGAGATGAAAAGCTTTCAATAATAATAACAAGAAAAACAAGAATTAAGAGCTACACATTAATAATAATAATAATAATAATAATAATAATAATAACAATAATAATAATAATAATAATAATAATAATAATAATAATAATAATAATAATAATAATAATAATAATAATAATGATTTGAAAATTCAATTATTGATTTGATCATAAATATGAAAATTAATTTCCTGTTTAAATATCTTTTAATGCGATTAGCTTCCGAGTCTCTTTAAATATATATATTATATATATAATATATATATATATATAGACATATATATATATATATATATATATATATATGCTATATATATAACCTTATGCAGCAACAACAACCTTGCACCCTATATTTCTTAACTGCTATACCATATATGTATATATATAGAGGAGAGAGAGCAGATCGGATTGCCTTCATGTGGTGCATTCAATAGCAGAAGAAATTGTTCGGCAGGGAGGGGGTAACCTTCACAATCCCACGGAAGCGAATTATTGCGGGAAGAGACTTCCTGTTCCTCCTGTCAGATTGGCCAAGATCTCTCTCCTTTCTTCTACAAAATCTATTCTACTTATTTTCTCTCTTGGCAGAGACAACAAACCTTCAATTACCTCTCTTCTACTGCAACAAGCTGGGGATATTACACCCAAATTCTTGCACAATTAGATACGTCGGCCCAATCCGTTCTAAAGAAACCAAAAATAACCAACCATCTTTAAAATGTTCTAATTGTAATAAGTGGATTCACGAAAATAAATGTTCTCCCTTCAAAGCATCACCTAGACAAAATCACACATGGGTTTGCGCACTATGCAGCCCCCATGCAACCTCATTCACCCCAAATTCAAATATTAAGAAAACACAAATTAAAATCCTTCAAATGGACTTCACAGAAAAGCACTCACAAATACAGACATTTCACTTCATAGATAACATCTACTTTATCACTAAACCTGGAAGCCCACAGACTAATAATTACTCCCAAAACCAAATTATATTGATATGACTTCATATATACTAACAACTAACCAACCTACCAACCAACCAACCAAACAACCAACCAGCCAATCAACTAACCAACCACACACTACTCACTTTAATAAAAACAATATAATTTATCACAACTCTACAATCCACACAACAAACTTCATAAATGGCTCCATAATAAATAATAATCCTTCAAATTCTAATGATTCATAACACACCAAACATACACCTCACCCACCCCACATCAATATACTGCCCCAAGAACTACAAACCTAACCCAACACCTATGAACACAATAACCAACTTAATTATAGGTTGGGACTTTAACGCCGACCACCCTGCCTGTTAACGAGACTACATAACTGACAACAAAGAACTCACATCCTAAACTATAAATACTTGCCTACCCGATTGTCCTAACAATCAAACCTGTCCCCATCAACCTCTGATGGAAAGTTCTTTTCACCATTCCTTTATACAAACCTCATCCGGAAAACGGAAATAGATCTAATAGCTGATAATGTCTCCATCGTAATCACGTGCACTATAACCAAACAAACAATAGCACCAATAAAACAATCACATATACAAACTATTGAAAGGCAAATTTCACTCAACGCAAAACTAACAACCCACATTCCCCAACTAAACACAGCCATAAGCAACCTCATCACAATAATACACAAAGGATCTAACTTATATGTTCCCAAGGATCCCAGGACACACTACAACCCCACTTAACCCTGGAAATCTGCAACTTAATGAAACGAAGAAACAAACTTCGACAACTCAAACACACACACACACACACACACACACACACACACACACACACACACACACACACACACACACACACACACACACACCACACACACACACACACACACACACACACACACACACACACACACACACACACACACACACCACACGCACACCACACACACACACACACCCACCACACACACACACACACACAGCACACACCTGCCACACACACACACACACACACACACACACACACACACACCACACACACACACGCACACACACACACACACTTACACACTTTTACACACACACACACACACATATATGTAATATATATATATATATATATAATAATAATATTTATATATATATATATATATATATATATATATGTATATATATATATATATATATAATAATATAATATATATAATAATATATATACTATATTTATTATTATCTTCCCTTCTATCCCTAGACTGGGGGTGAGGTAGAAAAGTAGTAGGAGAACATAACGTAAGTCAAAAAGAAAGTCCCCCCTCTCTCTTTCCAGTCCCCTTTATATCCAGGTGAGGAACTCGTCACAATCAAAATCCACTCTGAGGATTCATGAGGCCGCGATGGTGGTATCTCGTCAGTGTGGGGTTCATCCCCTGGGCAAAGCCCACAACCATACACCTTCATATTTAGGTTTTATGGATTTGTAACAGGCATATGACAGGATTAATAGGGAAGCTCTGTGGCAGGTGTTAGTGATATATGGTGTTGGTGGTAGGTTTCTGAATGAAATCAAAAGTATGTATGACGATAGTGCGAAGCCTATTGCAAAGAATAAATAGGTTGAAAGTGATTGGTTTGTATTAGCCAACTGAGTGGGAGGCAGGGATGGTATGACTCCCTGAGATTTATTTAATTATATGGGTGGTGTTATGAAAGAATTAGAGGTGGAGTTAGCAGGGAAAGGTGTTAGAATGATTGAGAATGGAAGAGAGTAGAGGGTTCCCTGCTTTTTATATGCGGATGATTTGGTTTTGTGTAAATCTGAAAAGAGTTTGAGAGGATTGGTAGAGGGGGTTTGGTAGGGTGTGCGAAAGGAGGAGTTTGAAAGTAAATGTAATGAATAGTAAGGTTATGATAGTGAGTGAGGAGAGTCTATGGTGTGAAGTCATGTTGGATGGTGAACAACTGGAACAACTATCTGAGTTTAAATATTTGGGATATATGTTGGATGATGCAGAATGTAGTCAGAAAGCTGTGAATGGTAGGAAGGTGGCTGGTGCAATTAAATCCTTGGTGGATGCGAAGGGACTAAGTCTTCGGAGTGCGCTAGGGTTTAACAGGGAGAGGTAAATGTTGACCTGTGTTAATTGTATAGTAGTGAGACTATGGTCTGTAATAAGAGATACACATCTGAGATACAAAGTGTTCAGATGGACAACCTTAGGGGCTTGTTAGGTATGAGAAGAATTGATAAAATGAGGAATGAACGCATTATGGAGTTGTGCTGTGTGAAGAAAGTAGTAAATGAGAGAATAAACGAGAGTGCATTGAGATGGTTTGGTTATTTGGAAAGGAAAGATGATAGTCGGTTGGTTAAGCGGATGTATAGTGGTGAGTGTGCTTGGTATCGACCAACTGGGAGACCGAAGAACAAGTAGAGTGAGTCAGTTAAGGTAATGCCTGATGGGTGGGGAGGGTGTAAAGTTTTGAGGCGAGAAGAAAAGGTGCATAACAGGAGTGAATGGCGGGGTTTTGTGAAGATGTATGGTTGTGGGCTTTGCCCAGGGGATGAACCCCACACTGACGAGTTACCACCATCGCGGCCTCATGAATCCTCCTAGTGGATTTTCTGATTGTGACGAGTTCTCACTGGGATATAAAGGGGACGGAAAGAGAGAGGGGGGACTTTCTTTTTGACTTACGTTATGATCTCCTACTACTTTTCTACCGCACCCCCAGTCTAGGGATAGAATGAAGATAATATATATATATATATATATATATATATATATACTTTCTTATATATATATATATATATATATATATATATATATGCTGCTATATACTGCTAACTTATATATATGCCTGTAGCCAACAACCATACGCCGCTTAACAACAACGTAACAACCCACCTTAACTGCTGCTATTATATATATATATATATATGCGTGTGTGCGTGTGTGCGTGTTCGAGAGTGTGGGGGCGCGCGAGTGCATTATTCCTCTGGTGCAACAGCAGACAGTATTCCAATTCAAAGGCCGAAAGCACAGAAATGAAACATTTAATAGTAAGTCAAAGGAAGTTGAGAAAATATAAAGAGAATCATATTTCACGAGTGTGGCTATTGATTATATTTAAGAATGAGCATTGTATTCAAGTCTGAGGCCAGGAGTTGTGCAGAGGTATGATGAGAATGTTGTTTGAGGTCGAGTGTTACAGAAACCTTCTTCAAAGGAGTAGTTGTGCGACTGAAGAGTTTTAAAGAGTAGGGTTCAATGATAATAGTCATGAGACGAAAAGCCATAGACTAAATTCTCTCTTCAGTAAATGTTTGAGCTTTTTCCCTTCCAGATGTAAGGGAATCACTCTAATATATATATATATATATATATATATATATATATACTCTTTATATATATATATATATATATATATATATTAACGCAACAACATACTCTTAACTAATATATATAACAACTATATATATACTATCAACTATTTATCATTTTTAACTTGCCAATATATATATATATATATATATATATATATATATATATATATATATATTGCAGCTTTACTTGAAATTCAGATATATTGCTCTAATGTTCCTGAGGACGATTTATCAATTGTTGTAGATACTCCCCCAAATTCTCGATTGGATTATCTGAAAATTTTACTGGCGAGCTTATGTTCATTACAAATAGCTTTTAATTCTGGTCGTGCTAAGTACATTTAATTTTACGTTTTTGCCCTGGCAATCAATCATCTTGGAAGATTGGTGTATTAGGTTTCTGCTGATTCTGAAAATTCTTCACAGAGTATATCTGGTCTTCCAGAAAACTAATGTGGCAATTCTGGATCAAGTTCATAACAACCAAGTGTGCTATTTATATCTTAGTCATAATCTTCATAAGACACTGGTACTCACCTACTGACTAAAGTACCAAATTTCTTGCAAGTAAAATATCACCAAAAATTCATAAAAAACCACGAAGTAGAGCATCATGGTCCATGAACACCCTCTTCATCGAGTCCTTCATTATAACCATGGCTAATCGGGAGAAAATCATTAGAGCAAAGCCTGTTAAGAGATTCATCAAAACAAATTGCTAATATTCACCTCAGGAGCACATTTTTTCCGGTGTGGACAGATTATTATTTTTCTCAGTTCTTTCAAAATCCTTAACTTAGTTTTTCACGAAAATTTTAAGTAATCATAAAATCTTAAGAAAAGGCTGTACCCATCCAATTCCTGCTTTAAGCAACTTAATTTCCATAAGCTTAAGGAGCCCCCAGTATACCCCTACCCGTGACAGTGTTTAACATTAACTTATGTCCCTTACACTGAGTGCTTATAACGTTCTTCAAATTTTACATCAGATTTTTCTGTTTCAATAAATAATGTATGAATTCCTCTTCTCTGGCGTTTTAAGTGTAAACATCTACTCTACACAACATCCTCCACGTCATATTTTTTATGTTTTTTTTTTTTTTTATGAAAAGTTCAGTCACATCTCACGGGCATTGCCCAATTCCAGGAGGGCACATATATAATATAATTTTACTCTCCAATCGGACTCTGTATTTCTTATCTTTTTCAATTTCTTTTCCTAAAGCAATCAACATATTCATTCTTCTGAAATTGTACACTCCGGGGCGAGTGTGAGCCTCTGTGTGCATGTGTGTCTGTGTGTCTGTGTAGGTGTGCCGGCGCGTGTGTGTGTGTAGCTAAGAGAATTGCTTAAAAAAATTGTGTGAAGGAAAAAAGGAAAGGAAACGACAAATTACTTTTACAACAAAGAAAACAAGATAAAATAAAAACATCTACAAAATTTTATTGTTTTTCTTCGCAAATTTTATTTTTTGTTGCTCGGTAAAATTTGACATCAACAGGAAAGGCACAGTTACGTTTCTACCTGTAGTTTTATTTGTTTGTTGTTGTTGTTGTTGTTGTTGTTGTTTTTGTTGTTGTTGTTGTTGTTGTTGTATTAGTTTTGTTTTTGTTGTTGCTGCTGCTGCTGTTGTTGCTATTGCTAGTGTTGTTGTTGTAGTTGTTGCTATTTTTGCTGCTGCTGTTGTTGATATTGTTGTTGATATTGTTGTTGCTGCTGTTATTGGTGATGCTGTTGTTGTTGTTGTTGTTGTTGTTGTTGTTGTTGTTGTTGTTGTTGTTGTTGATGTCTCTGATTTTGCTGTTGTCGCTGCTGCTGTTGCTATTTTGCTGTTGCTATTATTGTTGTTGTTTTTTAAGCTGATGCTGTTTTTGTTGATGTAGCTGCTGTTGTTGTTGCTGCTGTTATGTTGTTGTTGTTGATTTTGATGTTGTTGTTGTTGCTGTTGATGATTTTTGATTTTGCTGATGTTCTTGTTGCTGCTGTTGCTGCTGTTGCTGCTTTTCCTGCTGCTGTTGCCATTTTTCTATTGCTATTGTTAGTGTTGTTGTTGTTATTCATGCTGATATTGTTGTTACTAACTTTGTTGTTATTGCTGTTATTTGTTGTTGTTCAGTTTATGCTATTTGCTATCTTTTGTATTTATGCTATTTGTTCTTATTGTTTATGTTTTCCCCAGGGTTCTTGTTTCTTGTTCTTTTTCTTTTTCTTTTTCTTTTTCTTTTTCTTTTTCTTGTTGTTGTTGTTGTTGTTGTTGTTGTTGTTCTTGTTCTTGTTCTTGTTCTTGTTCTTGTTCTTGTTATTGTGGTTATGTTGCAGATGTTGTTTTCACTGTATTTTTGTTGTTGATGTTATTATTGCTGATGTTGTCGCTGGTGTTTTTTGTTGTTGTTGTTGTTGTGGTTGTTGTTGTTGTTGTTGTTGCTGCTGCTGCTGCTGTTGCTCTTGTTATTGTTGTTGTTATTGCTATTGTTGTTGTTGATTCTGATGATGTAGGCGAGGCTGTTTTTGGTGATGTTGTTGTTGATTTTATTATTGCTTTCTTGTTGTAATTGTTGTTCTTGTTGATGTTATTGTTGTTATGATTATTAGTTATCATTGTTGTTGTTATAATCATTACTATTAACATTTTTTTGCTGTTGTTGCTGTTGCTGTTGTTCCAGTTTTTTGTTCTGTTATTATTGATATTGCTGCAGTTGTTGCAGTTGCTGGTTTTGTTGTTGATGTTGTATTTATTTATTTATTTATTGTTATTTATTGTTATTTATTGTTATTTATTTATTGCTATTTATTTATTGTTGTTGTTGTTGTTGTTATTATTTATTATTTATTTATTTATTTATTTATTTGTTATTTATTGTCATTGTTTATTTTATTATTATTTATTATTTATTTATTTACTGTTATTTATTATTATTTGTTATTTATTTGTTATTTATTTATTTATTGTTGTTGTTGTTGTTGTTTAGTTGTTGTTGTTATTGTAGTTATTGTTGTTATTGTTTTTATTGTTATTGCTGCAGCTGTTGTTTTAGTTGCTTTTGATGCTGCTAACGCTGTTGTTGTTTATTGTATTTGTTATTGTCGTTACTGTTGTTACTGTTACATTTGCTATTGTTGTTGTTAATATTGCTATTGAAATGTAGTTATTACTGTTGTTTATATTGTTGTTTATATATCTATGTATGTATATATATATATATATGTAAACATATAATAATATATTTAACATATATATATTTAACCAATAGCCAGTAATATAGCCTTAGCATATATATAATAACCATATGTAACCTTGTATATAACTATATAACTTCTATATATATATATATATATGTGTGATTTTATATAATATATATATATATATATATATATATAATATATATATATATATATATATATATATATATAATAACAATAATGTAATAATAGCAATAATAATAATATATTGTATATATAGCAATAATATAGTAGTAATAACCAACCAACCCAGCAATATATATATATATACCAATAACAAATACCCGCAATGATAGAGTAATTGAGTCATGAGTCGAAGGGGTCGAGGATTCGATGCCACATCGGATCCTAGGTAACAATTACCTAGAGTAATTTCCCTCCTAGAATAGGGCAATACCTATTCGTTGAAAAGATATATATTATATAAAGAGATATATATATTTATATATATATATATATATATATATATATATACATATATATATATATATATATATATATATATATACTATATCTTCCAGCAACAGCCAGCCTTGCTATGCTGCCAGCCTTAACATAACCAGCCATGCAATAGCAGCGCCATATATGCTTAGCAACTAGCCAATGTGTACTGCGCGTAGCCAGCTACCTTAGTATGCTAATATAACTATATATATGTATATATATGCTAACTCTTTCCAGCAGCAACGCTTATATATGCTAATATAGCAACCAATAGCATAGCAACGCTAACCTTATATATATACCAGCAACAGCATAACCATATGCATAGGTTTGGACCCTTGAAGTGGGTTTATTTTAAATTAAGATTACATACGCTATAAATTAATGGTTGGGTGCACCCATGTAATGAAGTTAACGATGATTGGCCCCACCATTTACCGTACTGAATTAATATTTTTTAAGGACACACATATTTATTAAAACTAGCGATTATTCGTGCAATTTTGCATATATATATATATATATATATATAATATATAATATACTTACACAAATACCTTATAACTTATATATACTATAACACGCTGCTGCTGCTATAACCTTAGCAACGCCTTAGCAACCTTATATAACATAGCAACATATATATATATGTAACCAGCCAATAACCTTATATATATTTCAACAGCCTCCTAATAACTCAACTGCTTGTATATGTAACTCTTGCTATGTATATATATATGCTGTTACTCTTAGCATATATATGTATATATATATATATATATAGCAACTATATATAAACCCTATGCTACTTATATATATATACTATACTGATATATATTGCTATATATATACTTGCACAAATCACTTTAAAAGTTTTTGTAAAAAGTTAGTTGGTTGATGTGTGTTTCTTTAGATCGTTAAAATATTTTGATGACATTAATATTGAATTTTGGGTTTTGTCCGAGTTTATAGTCCCCTGTCATTTTTATTATTGAAGTGGTGTTGGCAAATATGGAAGCCAGAGAGATTCTGTGAAAATTTTCTTTCTGTGTGTGGTTACGATGTTTTTTAAATATTGTAGTGTTTTTATATTGATTTTATGGTTTGCTATTAGTACGGTGAGTTGAAGGCGGAATTGAGATTGTTGTCGTTGAAGGTAAGTTTGTATTATGCTTGTAAGGCAGGCTTGGCGGTCTAGATCGTTGTTTCATATGTGTACACTGAGGGGCAATCATGACAGGGATTTTGGTGTACGCTTTTTTTGGGGTATTACTTTGCAAAATTGCCGAATAATCGCTAGTTTTAATAAGTATATTGATAACTAAAGAATAATAATTCAAAATGGTGGGCCATCGTGTGAACTTCATTACATGGTCCCCAACCATTAATTCATAGCGTAACTTAATTTAAAATAAATCACACCTAGGTCCAGAGCACGTACATACAAATAAATCTATGTCCAACGTGATTGGTACTTTATGCTCTCTCTCTTATACTCTATATATATATATATATATATATATATATATCTTTAATAAAAATATAAAACCATAGCATATATATATAACTAATATATATATAATATATATATATATATATATATATATATATATAACTACTATATAACATGTGTGTGTGTAGTAGCCAGTAACCTTTCTTCATAGCAACAACAGTAGCCATGAGTAATAGCCGGCCAGCTTTTGGCCAGCCTTCATTACCCACAGCCTTCAGCCAGCATATTATAGCTTCCGACTATAGAACCCAGCCAATGTGTAGCCAGCCAACCAACCAGCTGTATATGTATATAACAATATATACTTAATAACCCAATATGTAACAACATATAACAACCATCAACAATGGCAATAATAGCCAGCCAACCTTAATATATATAGCAATAATAATAAATATTGTATATATATATGTATGGCAGCAACCTATCAGCCAATAACCCAACCTTATTACTTCTGTATATATACCAGCAATAACCAGCATAACATGCTGCTGCTCTTCTATTATATAAACCACAAAAGTGAGGAAGATGGTTAAAAGGAGAATGGTTCAATCAAGGCAAGAATATGTAGAGGCTAGAAATAGGGAAATAGTGAAAAGAAATGTAAAGAAAGAGGCAGCCAGGAAGATGGCAGAAGAGCTAGCAGAAGATGCAGAGGGGAAGAAAAAGATATTTAAGATGGCAAGAACATATAGTACACAGAAGAAAAAGAAAAAGTAATATTAAGAATAAAGAGGGAGAAACCCTAGTGAAACCATAAATAAAAGATGGACGGAATTTTTTGCAGATCTGGTAAGGAATGGTTGAGGAGATTGGAAGAGGGTGTTAGAAGGGATGATGAAAGAGGATAAAATTACTAGAGGAAAGAACTAGAAAAGCCATAAAGAAAAATGAAAAATGATAAAAAGCTCCCGGGGATGGAATAGCAGTTGGGTTGATTGAAGGCGGAGAGGTGATGAGAAAGAAGGTTTTGGAGCTACTAAATGAGTGTTGGAGAAGGAAGAAGGTCCCAGAGAGCTGGGAAAAAACTATTATTATTCCAATATATAAACAGAAAGGAGACTCCGGAGAGTGCAGAAAATTACAGGGGATCTCTTTGATAGATCATATAGCAAAAATATATTAAAGAGTGTTGGAGAAAAAGACTGAGAGGGTACATCGAACCACAACTATTAGAGGGGAACTTAGCATGGATATTAATACGAAGAAGTAGATACGACAGACTTTATGTTCCCCTTGAACGGAGTGGAGAGAAGTTTACGGAGGAATACAACAGGATGAGGATTTATGTAGTGTTTTTATGTATTTAAGAAAGCTTTTGACACCGGTACCTAGGAATGGATTATGGAGGGTGTTAAAAGAGAATTATGGAGTGGGGGAGGGGTTGTGGCGAGTGCACTTTGAAAGGTAGTGATGCTGCCAATTGGCAAAAGGTGCAATGTGAAAGGAGAACGAGTATAAAAATGAGAAAAATAGTTTAAAAGAGTGAGGTGAAAGGGGTGAAAAAGAGAAGCGTATTGTCACCATATTCATGCTATATTGATAAGAGATATAATTTGAGGGGTTAAAGGAGATTGAAGTGGAGAGAGACATCCTGGCAGCTATCAGGATGATTTGGTGTGGAGTGAACATAGAGGGAACTTCGGATCGAAGACTTGATGTTTCGCGGAAAAACTTGGAACAAAAGGACTACAAATGAACACTAAGAAAAAAGAGACGTCATGATCCAGTTGAAGTATATAGTGTCATATGGATGCCTGAGAAAACCATATTATTAAGTGGAGAAAGCTTGAAAAACTCTTAAAAGAGTGTAAATAAATGAGTGTCCTTACAGAGGGACCGGAGGTGTTGATGCAGAGGTGCAGGCGCAGATGGCAGAGAGGTTTCGGGAAGAGGCGGCAAGGGAGGAGGCTGTATCCTTTGATGAAAAAGACCAGTATATGGGTGTAAAGGTGAAAAGAAGTATTTACGAAAGAGTGTTAGCACCTATATTGCTATACAGTGCAGAGACATGGTGTACTACCAAATGGCATGAAAAAGTAGGATACAGGCAACGTAGATGAAGATCTTAAGAGCAATAATTGGAAAGACTAAGAAAGATAGGAGTATAAGGAATGAAAGAGTCAGAAGGGAAGTCGGAGTGACACCTATGTTGAGGAGGATAGATACTTAGCAAGACTAAGGGGGTGGGGACATTTGGAAAGGATGCAGGAAAAAGGAGGCAGGCTGGCGGAAAGCAATGGGAGTAAGTGCCGGATGGAAGGGCTCAAGAGGAGGAGACCAAGGAAAAGAGATTTATAATCCTTACGACTCCATTCAAAAGATTCGCTCAGGCTCTTCACTTCCAATGGAGAAATACAGGAGAGAAGTCCCTAAGAGAGACTCAAACTAGGCTCCAGGAATCATGTTGAGGTCCACTGACGGGTCGTGGTTTTCTATAAGACCAGGACCTTGCAGGGAGGACAGTGGGACAGTAATATATATATATATATATATATATATATATAGCAACCTTGCTGCTGTAACAACAACCCTTATATGTAGCCAGCAACTGCTGCTGCTGCTCTTCAGCTGCTTAGCCAGCCTTGTATATAACAGCAGCAGCAACCAGCATCGCAAGAGCAACTATAACGTGGCATGGGCTCCTGCCATATGAATGTAGCAACCGCATAAATATACTGTATGCCATAGCATATATAGCAGCTTAACATATATATAGCACTCTTAACAACCAGCAACCTTGCTAACCAACTATGCTGTATATCTTAATATATATATATCTATATAACATATATATATATATATATATATATAATACTGCTGCTGCTATATCTTTGCTAACTATATAGGCCCTTTTATTTCGTCGCTTGGCAATTAATCGTATACCAGTTTTAGGAACTAAAGTTATTTTTAAATTTTAGGCAGAAGCTTAAATGATATAATATATATATATATTATATATATATATATATATATGCTGCTATATATATATATATATATATATAACAACTCATAATTGCAAAACCTTATATATGCAACCTTATATATATGCATATATGCTGTAGCCAACCAATAGCAACAATAATAGCAGCAGCAGCCAGCAACTATCTTTGCTAACTCTGCTCTTCCTTTCCCAGCTGCTGCTGGCACCAACAGCCTTATGTAGCATATAGTATATAGCAAACCACAATCCATATCTCAAAAAACTACTGTGGCACAGGAAGGGAATACATTGTTTGGAATCCTGGCGGAATTTTGCTGTGAAACTGTTAAAAAAAAAAAAAAAAAAAAAAAAATCAATCTCAAAAACTACAATAGGCTACAGCGAAAAGGAACACATTTTTGGAATCCTCGTAAAATTTTAGTTAGGAAAATGTAAAAAAAAGAAAAAATTAAACATAAAAAGTGGCTATTTTTTTTTGGGAGGGAGCTGGGACATAGTATTTAAATATATATATTATTTGTAAAAGGTATTACACGGCAATGTAGAGCTCGAGCCGACAGAGGGAACACAGGGGGACGTTTTCCATACCCGTAGAGGAGGGGCGGAGACACGACGCAGAAATACCAAAGAGCAGGGTTCAGACCCTCCCCGGAGAATTAGTCCTGCCCATGTAGTTCCCGGAGGAGTCGAGACCCCCGACCCTGCTATCAGTGCTGCAGTATACGCAGGGTATTCTTTAGTTAAAAAAGTAAATTTAATAGAGAGTCTATTTATTTTACGAGTAACCAATAAAGGTCTCTAAATAGGCTTTCTAATCATATTCACTATAATTATTAACAATAATTTTTTATTAATTTTTATTTTTAATTTTACATTTTTCCTAGCTGACATTTTACCGGGTTCCATAAAATGTTATTTTCCCTAATAGATTGTAACCATTTTTTTATATGCATTTTCACGCAAAAATTAGACCGGCATCCCAGCAATGTGCTCCTTCCCAGTTCCACTCAAGGTCGGAAATTTATTTAAAGAGGTATATTAAAATGTGTATCTAGTTAAAAACTATTTAATTTTAACTACTATTTAATTATTATTATAAGGTATATTTTCTCAATAAATGTTCAAAAAGAAATTGGTTTTCTTAAATTTGCTTAACTTTTTGTACTTCTATTAAATTAATTATTTATTTCGTAATAATATTTCTTATTTTTTAATTTAGTAGGTTAAAGCTGAATTTTTGTTCGAATGCATTCATTTGTCAGAAAATAATAAATGTCGTGATGAAGTAAAAAGGTCCCTATGCCTATATATATATATATATATATATATATATATGTATATATATATAACTAACAACAACCTTTATTTATTCTCGTACTAGGCTACTAGCCTTAGTATATATATATATGCTGCTGAACATATATATATAACATGCTATATATATAATATATAACCCTATACTATATATATATATATATAATAACTATATATTAGAAAAGATAATGAGAGTTTACATTTTGAATTTTAATCGCTTGAAAATTTGTTTGTTGAATTTCTTTACAGTTTCATTGTCAAATAAAATGACCTCTACATCTTTGTTTCTTTTTCAGCCTTATATATATGTATTTATATATATATATATATATATATATATATATATATATAAAAATATATGGGAAGCATAGCCAAAAATTTAATTTTTTATATAACCATATAGCAGCCAACCAGCAGCCAGTATAGCAATAACTGCTTCTTCTTCCAGCAATATAAATATATAGCTGCTGCTTAACAACACTGCTGCTGTAATAACAACCTTGTATATAATATATATATACACCATATATATATATATATATATATATATATATATATATAATAACTGTAACCTTCTATATATATATATATAAAGAACAATTAATGGGAAGATAAAGAATTTACTGCTTCTCCGGGGTTGAACCACCGCCATGTTGCGAATGAGAATATACACGATGCTTTTAGACTGGACCATCCCCAGCCAAAAAAGGTTTCGAGAACAGTTTGTGCAAAGCAACCGAGGGCTCCATTCAGGCGAAATTTTCTTTTTGGGTTTGCGGGTGGTCCAGTGGTAAGCAACGGGTATATTGTCTCATTCGCAACATAGCGGTGATTCGATCCGGAAAATATCTTCCATTGGTATGTTCTTTCTTTATTACATCTTATATAATTGCGATTGTTATGCAATAAAAAAAAAACATCTATATATATATATATATATATATATATATATATATATATATATATATATATATATATATGTAACTAACAACAACCTTCTTATATCTTTCCTTTGCTAACTGCTATCCTTCGCTATGTAATAACCCTTATATAATATAATATATATCAGGGGCGTGCGCTCAGGGTATGCGGTTCTCTCCCAGCATCAGTTCGGCTACCCTTATCATCCATGAATACTTTAACAAGTCTTAGTCTGCACTATGGTCATTTTATATATACATAGGTTTAATTTTACATAGAGTGACACATTTGGTCTTAAACTTGAGGTTGCCAATTTGTCCTTTCTATTATATTTAGGGGACATATTCGGACAGTTACGTATTTTATTAAAAAATAAAAAAGTTTTAAACTAGTTAGGATTTCAACTTTGTTCAAGATGGACGTGTTTGATTTATAATCTGTAATATCTGATAAGATCACTTTGCTTGCTTTTTTAATGTACTACAAGTTAATTTTAGAGTCTCAAAAGTGTATTTGTGATACAGAATGTACTATATATAATAATAAGTTTAATTTCATGTAAGTATATATATATATATATATATATATATATATATATATATATATATATAATATATATATATATATATATATATATATATATATATATAAAGATATATAATATAACAACAACTTAACCATATATATATATATACCTGTGCTACCAGATTGCGAGATATATAATAGCAACCAACTATAACCTTAACCATATACTGCTTATATATATATATATATATATATATATATATATATATAATGACAGTGACACAACTGAAAAAACATAAATTTCATACGACAGGCTTTTTTTTATGCGTATATCATTGAAAATGCTAAATTTAGACCTCATTAATTATTATAATTTGTTATAATTTGTTATATTATAATTTGTTATAATTTGTAAAATTTAATGCTAATAATTAATTAGTTTTGCATTAACCATTTTCAGAAATATAAGAATTTAAAAGACTGTCTAAAATTTATGATTTTTTTGTGTCGACCTAAAGCTGTCAATAAAATGATATTAATATTAACAGAAAGCTAAATTTTAAACCTTTAATCGCAGAAAGATTTAGACAGATAGACCCTTACGGAAGTATAATCCGCAATCACAGAATGGTCGGCTTCCACCCATGAAACTCTGCGGAAAATTTCATCGAGGTTTTCAAGACTAGTAATGTTAACTATTAATTATTTAATACAAAACCGGTAGCATTTACCGCTGAGAAGCAATTCAGAATGCTTCTTAATTACCTCTTTCTATAACTGCTCGCTAAGAATTTTCAACTCACTCTTGTGAATCAATATCAATCAAAAGAGAAATAAAAAATAAAAAATTTACATACCTATAGCAAAAATCCAGCATAATTAAAAGAAATGCTTGCTTAATAAAAACTTTTTCAATTTCTGATTTAACTTTTCTGATACGCTCGCTTAGCAAAATCATTTGAATATTAAGTTAGTATCACTAAATGAATTTACAACTTTTTTACCAATCGGGGAATATGAAATAACTTTTTCATTCAAGCACATTACTAAAAACTTTTTTCAACCCCTTTTTCTGATTTTTAGCAATTAATAACTTTTTTTATTATCATTTGAGAAAAAGAGAACTAATAAAATAAAATGTATTCAGTAAAATTAAACAGATCCAGTTTTGAAATGAAACATGAATATACAAGAATGTAATAAATATATAAGATTCCACTAACTGCATGTTTAAATTATTTTTAACAAAAAAATATTAAAAGTCGCTAAATTTAGTATTATTTTAGCATTTTATTCACTAGATTTAGCATTTTCTTACTAGATTAGCATTTTTTTTATTTTAAAGGTTAGATTAGGTTAGGCTATGGAAGGTTAGGGTAGTTAGGTTAGGATAAATTATATTAGGTTAGCAGGAAAATAATTAAAATGCTAAACGAAGTATTTTTTATATTTTTAATTAAAAATAATTTAGAATGCAAAACATAATTATATTAAAAAAAAACTTTAAGACAAGTTTATAACAAGGGTTATATATATATGTATATATAATATATATATACTATAATATATAGCCAATAACCAACAATAACTAATAGCAACCATGTATATAACTTAGCACCAACTTGCTTATATAGCTAACTACCAACTTTATATATATATATATATATGTATATATATAATATATATCCTGTCGACGTTTTTGACCTCCGTCAGTTACATATTGTTAGCATCATATACTAGTAAATGTAATTTTTAAAAAAAAACAAAGGCAAAAAAGGTTGCATGAAAAATATAATAGGATAACTGCTATATATATGTATATATGCTATATAGCAAGCCAGCCTTATATGCTGGCCTGTAACTGCAACAGCCTTAGCAGCCCATGTATGCCAACTGTATAGCCCGCAACAACAACCAGCAACCAGCCCAACAGTATGCTATGCTGTAACAGCGCAACAACTTAGCGCCGCATATATACCCAGCTGCCCTTCTGCTGTATATGTATAGCAGACAGCAACCAATAACTATAGTAACAGCCAACCTTCAATATAACCCATATATATTGTTTTTACGGACTTTTAATATATTGATGAAACCCTGTGATGTAACAATGAATTTAAACGTGAGTACCGAAGAAGATGAAAATTTTTTAAATATTAAAAGTATGTAAATATTTAATATAATCGTACTTTTTTAAGCATCGCACGTTTGGATGTTATGGACCGAAAGTAAAGACTAAAAAAAAATTATTAAATTATTATTATTATTATTATTATTATTATTATTATTATTATTATTATTATCATTATCATTATCATTATCATTATCATTATCATTATCATTATCATTATTATTATTATTATTATTATTATTATTATTATTATTATTAATTTGTGAGTATGTATGTGTGTGTGTGTGATTATTATTTTATTATTATTGTTATTATTATTATTATTATTATTATTATTATTATTATTATTATTATTATTATTATTATTATTATTATTATTATTATTATTATTATTATTATTATTATTATTATTATTATTATTATTATTATTATTATAGGTTTTACTTTTTGCTTCCAACTCCCTAAATATTTTTTTCTGATATTCATTTAATTTCCTTAATATTAATCTAGAGAATAATTTACAAAGAAAGTAGGAGGCATATTTATATTTATTAGATCCTGACCGGTTTCGTCCGTAAACCTCGGACATCTTCAGAGTTTTGATTCTTACAATAGAATGAATTATTTTAACACTAGATTTAAAAAATTAAAATTACAAATTAGATTTTAGATTTTAGCATTTCATATCTATATTTAAATTTAATTAGATCATCAGACCTGAATGTTAAATATTCATTCTAACAGGTAAGCTACAGAGATGTCAGTAGCTTCAGTCAGACAACAAATACAAATATGCACTCCTGTGCTTTGTGGCTTATTCTTTCTAGATTATATTAAGAGAGTAAATGAATATCAGAAGCATTTAGGCAGGAAACCAACCTATTAAACAAGCTAATGTAGAATTTCTATATTATTTTATTATTATTATTATTATTATTATTATTATTATTATTATTATTATTATTATTATTATTATTATTATTATTATTATTATTATTATTATTATTATTATTATTATTAGCTTAGCTTAGCTTAGCTTAGCTTAGCTTAGCTTAGCTTAGCTTAGCTTAGCTTAGCTTAGCTTGGCTTAGGTTACATTTGTTACTCTAGGATACATATTTTTAGGTTAATATCGATAAAATTTCGTAACGTTGAAGATGAAGATAGTTGCTATAATCTGCTGTAGTACAACGGTATATTTCTAACTGCTTCCACAAAATTTTACGGAAGTTAGCTGTTCCGTCCAACAATATATGAACAAAATTATTTCCCTCAGAGGCAGTGTAGAATTCTCAAGCCACGTTCCTTTTCTTATAGATTCCACACACTCGTACACCCACTTTGAATTTTCAACGTAGACTTTTCAGATTTTTTAGCCTTACCCTTTCTGCCATATAGGTAAGCTTACAATGTAGTCAAAAGAAAATATCATACTTTATATTTATAGACTTTTTCAATAATAATAATTTCGATAACAAATAATCAATATTTGGTTCGTTATATGAAAGTTTTATTTTAATTTTAAGACGTATTTATATATTTTTTTCCTTTTTAATTTTAAATTGCTTAACAGTTGAGCAAATACTGTTCTTTCATAATTTTTTTTATTAGTTTAAAATACCCACAGACATAATTTTTTTCCCTATCTCACATTTTTGCTACACTTTTCCACAAAATATGTTCTTTTTTTCAGTTTTTTCAAAAAATTATTTAAAATATTTCAAACTTTTCAATCCTGTTCGTTAGTACTTAAATTAATTGTTTGTATCAGGGTTGGAGATTTTTTTGATTTTTTTTAGAAAAAAATCAATTGTTGATTTTTTTGATTTTATTGATGTTTTTGATTTGTTTTGATTTTTTGATTTTTTTAATTTTTTTCAGATTCGTGACGTCACGCGAAAGTATATATATATATATATATATATAATATATATATATATATATATATATATATATATATATATATATATATATATATATATATATATATATATATATATATATATATATATATAAATATATAATAACGCCTTAATATAATATATATATATATAAAGAGACGATAAGAGAGAGACGTAAGTCAATCTAGGTGTCCATTTCAACCCGCCCAAGGAATTAAGAATGAATTTTAATAATTAATGTAATTAATGAATAGTAATTATAATTAAGGAGGCCGCATGGGCCCTACCTAAACTGTCCCAGTCGACCAACAATAATTAATAATTAAGAATGACAATTAAAAGGGTTGCATTGGCCCTCCTAGAATGTCCCAGAAATCAACTCATAATAAATAATAATACTTGAAATTAACATGGTCCTTTTTAGACTGTCCAGTCAACCAACTAAAAATTAATAATTAGAAGCAGCATGACGCCTCTAGAATGTCCCAATCAGCCCATAATAAATAAGGAAATAATATTTGGAAGCCATGGGCCTATCCCGGGCGACTTCCACTTCTTATCCTCAAAGCAATCCTGCCTCCTCGTTGCTTTACATTGCGCCCTCTTCAAGCATATCTATGTCTTTTTTTAATAAGGGTGCTAAAATTGTAGACATATTCAAATACTGGCCTAACATAACCATTATACGACATTATACCAAAAACAATATATATAATTAGTTTGCATCTGGCATTAATTTTCAATTTTTAACCCTAGGCCCTAGATCTGGGTTCAAGATACTAATGGAAACAATGAGAAACAACAACACTTAAAGAATATTTACAGACTTACGAGGTTACAATACTTAATAGTTGTTTGAAAGTGAAAAAAAGATATATTAAAAACTCCATAATATATATAGTTTATTTAATTTCTTTATTTCTATTGTAGTTAAATCATAAATATACAAAAAATAATAATAATAAAAAACTAAAAATAAAATCAAAAGAAACATAACCACAAAATCACCAAGATTTATTTATAAAAAAATAGGTAAAAACAGTTGATTTTTTCGTGCCATCCCTGGTTTGTATCATGTACTACCAATATATTTTTAAAAAAAAAAAAAAAAAAATGACGAGGCGTAAAACATAACAGGGTTCTATATATATATATGTATATATATATATATATATATATAATATATATAATATAATATATATATATAACATATATAACCTTATTTACTTTATATATATATATATATGCAATATATATATGTATATTTCATATATAATAATAATATATCAATATATATTTATATATATATATAATATATATAATATATATATATATAATATATTATCTATATATATAATAATATATATATATAATATATATATATATATATATAATAATAATAATATTAATAATAATAATATATATATATAAAACATATATAATAACCAATAATAATATATATATGCATATGTATATAATATAATAACATATCTTCTTTCAATCTGCTATCATGTAATAATAATGTAGCAATAACCAGCCAGCCTTGTATGGCAACCAATATACTATTACTTGCTATATCAACTATCAACCAGCCAGTAATCTGTATATGTAGTAATAATATACCTATAGCCAACCAATAACCATATAGCGCAATAACAACATATATATACTTATATAACCAGCAACAACATATCCATATATGCTTAACCATATATATATATTATATATACTTATACTATGCTATATATATATAATATATCCTTTATCTCATTTCATGTATGAAAATTATTCAATCCCTAATTAAAATTCTGACATTTATAGCAAAGACGCATTTCTTTTTTCTTTTGTTTGATTCTTTTCTATTTATCATCTATCTGAGTATTCACTCGGCTTTTTTTGGAATTTTCGTACCAAAAATAAAAGAATTCTTCAAAATCAATCATATTTAAAGCATTGTTTTATATATATATATATATGGTATAGGAAGGCTTCCGGACGTGTTGGTCATTTTTGACCCCACGCTGACCCTTGACCTTTTTGACCTTTTTTTTTTTGACCTCGACCTTTTGCCCTTGACCTTTTTGACCTTGACCTTTTTTTAGCCTTGACCTTTTTGAGAACCTTAAATTTTCGGCCCAGCCCTTTTGTGTATTCCAGGTGCAATTTTAGCAGCTAATTTTTTAGCAACCTAATTTTTGGCAACCCTAATTTTTCCGCAGCTAATTTTGCAGCCGAAGAAGGGTTGCATATTGCGCGGCAACCGTTGTACAATCCACTATTTTTCGACTGACTACGCTTTGGTCTTTCCAGCTGGAGTCATTTTGACCCACCTAATTTTTGGCCACCTTTGGGGGCTTAGCCCTTTTTGATGTCTTTACCTTTTTGTCCTTGACCCTTTCTCCAAAGCTTGCCAGATACCATGGGTCAATTTTTGGCCCACGCTAATTTTGTCCACTCATTGTACCGTCACATATTTCGTTCCCTAACCCGAACATGTGTGGATCCATCTAACTTGAACACCTACACACACATACACACACACACACTAACACACACTTACTTGCCCACACATTACTATGACATATACCACACATTCACTATGGCTTGTTTACCCATAGACACCCATTTACACTTATACACACATTTACAAACACACTACCAACCCGCTTTGATTATTTCAGCCGGTCAATTTTGCCCACCACCCTATTTTTTATTCAACCCTAATTTTTGGCAGCCTAATTTTCGACCAACCTTTGATTCTTCCGGGTCAATTTTTGGCCCACCTAATTACAGCCATCCCTAATTTTGGCAGCAAATTTTCAGGTCCAACCCTTTTTGTATTCTACGGTACAATTTTAACACACACACACACACACACAGATTACTTGCTCACACACAGATTTGCTTTAGTTTGCCTCAGATTTACTTACACACACAGATTTTACTTACACTCACACACAGATTTGCCCACACTCACACAGATTTACCCACACACAGATTTACTTACACTCACACAGATTTACCCACACACAGATTTACCTCACACATACACACACACACACACAGATTTACTTACACACACAGATTTATTGATGGTTCAACTTTGATGGTTCCCAATCACCGTAAGGAATGTATCTAGGGATGTTCTATTGGTGTTCTATGAGTGGAGTATTGAGTGCCAGGTGAGTGCCAGGAGTGAGTGCCAATGAGTACCAATGAGTGCCAAGTGATTGCCACATGGTGCCAAGTGAGTGTCACATAGTGCCAAGTGAGTGCCACATAGTGCCAACTTGAGTGCCACTTTACAAAGCCTTTTTCTAGCCTCCTGAGCCTAAGAATAAAAAGCGGCCTAACTTATGATTGTCTACCTAGGTTATAAGGTATGAATCGATTGAGTGTATATTACAAGTTGCTAGAATGCTTCCTACTATGAGTTAGTCTTTTTCTAACACTTATAGCCTATATATATATATATATATATATATATCTTTTACTGTATATACTATATATATACCCATATATATATACACTTTCTCTTTCTCTTTATATATATATATATATATACCTATATATATATAACCCTTTACACACACACGCGCTATGACACTTATACACACATTCACTGTGGCACTTATGCACATTCACTATGACCTTATACGCATTTACACTCACCCGCAGACACTTACACTCATCCATAGACACTTACACTCACCATAGACACTCACATCCACACACAGATAACGCACTCACACACTCGATATTTTGATGCCTCAACTTTGATGCCCTAACATCAATGCCTCAGCATTGATGCCTCCACTTTGATGCCATCTTTGGAGGTTCATCTTTGATGACTCATCTTTGTCAGTTTTGATATCATCTATATTGATTACAAATCTTTGATGAAATCATCTTTGATGACTCATCTCTGCCCTACATCAAAGAACAAGAGTTAATATTAATGTAATCTAGATCTGTAAAGCTATCCACCGGGCGCAGCGGTGCGCCACTCCGCGCAAAGACGCAACCCCGCACCGCAGGTGCGTCCCGCCGCGTCCCCACGCCCGCCGCGTGCCCGCAGGCAATATTTCCGCATGCCACCGCCATTTACAGGCATATCACGTACCGCCCGCTGCGTTATACCCGGGCACAATATTCCCACGAATAAGAAAAATATGTAACTACTATGAGTCATTCATTTTTCACGTATACTTAACATTTTTTTATTAAAAACATTTTCAGGAAGATAAAACTGCAGCGCATTACAGACATCTTTTATATTTTATAATACTTTTTAATTTATAAATTTTTAATTTATATGTAAGAAGAAAAAAAAACAGAGTGTCTGATATATATAAACATTTATTTTACTACAATTGTACGAAATTTTATTAAAAACACTAACATTACATACCTTAAAGCAGTAAATCAGTAAATCAATAGAGGTGTTACCTAACACCTAAGGGATTAGTATGCTTTTGTTTTACTGTTTTACTGCTTTAACTCATATGTTTTACTGCTTTAACTCACATATTTATTTAAAAATTTTATACCCTTAAAGCTTGATAAATCATTGACTCAATAGAGGTGTTTACTTAGCAACAAAGGATTTAGTATACTTCTGTTTTACACTTTACTTTGCTTTAACTCATGTTTACTGCTTTAACTCATATGTTTTACTGCTTTAACTCATATATTTATTAACATTACATACCTTAAAGCAGTAAATCAGTAAATCAATAGAGGTGTTACATATCAACAAGGGGATTAGTATGCTTTTGTTTTACTACTTGCTCATATGTTTTACTGCTTTTAACTCATGTTTTACCTCACTTATTTATTAACATTACATACCTTAAAGCAGTAAATCAGTAAAATCAAAAGAGGTGTGACCTAGCAACAAAGGGCTTGGTAATGGCTTTTGTTTTACTGTTTTACTGCTTTAACTCATGATTTACTGCTTTAACTCATGTTTTACTGCTTTAACTCATATGTTTTACTGCTTTAACTCATATATTTATTAACATTATGTTTTTTATTTTGTTTTAATACTTTTTATTTATTTTATTATTATTTTTATTATTTTATTATTATTTTATTTTTTATTTTTTTTATTATTATACTTAGTGTTATTTACTTCATGCTATTGTTATTATTATTTAGGAACACACATACACACACCACACATACACACACTCACTTACACATATAACAGTATAATTTATTAAAACATTTTATTTTTATTTTTATTATTTAACTTAGTGTTTATTTACTTCATCCCTATTGTTATTATTATTTAGGCATCCACACGCACACACACACATACACACACTTTGCACACGCCCACTCACTTACACACCTAACGTATATTTATTGAAACATTTTTATGTTTTAATTAAACACACATTTATATTACTCATTCAAATATAACTAAAATTATTTCAAAGTTTCTTAAACTCCATAATAAATCAATCATTATCTTTGAGACAAAGAATTTATTATTAACTGTTAATACTTTTGTTTATAAATTTTATAACTATCCAAGGTTTTATAGCCCAACTTTACTAAATTTTGCTATGAAATTTATGCAAAAACACCTCTATTTACGTACCTTAAAAGCAATAAAATCAGGTAGAATGGAAATAAGATGACTAGCACCTCTACACCAAGCTATGCCACGTTTTGTTCTATTGACTTACTGCTTTGTCATCTTTAGCCATGTAGTAAGTATAAAAAATAACAAAATAAGTTTAGCTTCTCTGCTAACATAGCATGTATTTTATTAAAATCATTCTAAGTTTTTATTTAAATAACAATTGTTCACTTAAATTTATATTGTTAAGCTCCGATGTTAATAAAAATATTTCAAAGTTTTTAAATAATTCAGATTTCTTTATTATTATCTATGTACATTGATAATCCATCACGAGAAAACACACAACAACCGCACTCCTTACAGATACGAAACTGAACTCTCTCTGTAAAATGTGTTGAAATAACTACTTTAGACTAAATTTGGGATAATCCTTTTTGTATCCCCGGGCGATTTAGGCCTAATTCCCAGGTATCCAAAAATATATTTCAAACTGACCTTTTTCTCTTAAATGTGGTGCAATAACTACGTTGGCCTAAATTTAGGCTAAATTTAGAATAAACCTTTTTGTATCCGGGCTAATTTAAGCCTAATACCAGTCAAAAAGGTAATTCCAGTATAGACAAGAATCATTATTATTATTATTTTTATAAAATATTTCAAACTGAAACATGTGCTGGATCGGTAAGATCCCTTAAGCAGGAAGGAAGTGTTTTCCTTACTTGTGATTGGTCGGGTAATCCTTATATCTCCATATGACCTCGTATGTGATTGGTCGAGGTATTTTTATCATCTTTTTATATGTTTAAGGTAATGTAAACATGTTTCATATCCTGAGCCACCTGTGATTGGATGAAAAGTAACTTTGTTTTTTAAACTTGTATTTGAGCAGGTGTGTTCTAATTATCTATTAGACCCAAACTCATTTTTAAGGAAATACATAGTCATTTGCAGCTGTTAAGCCCAGTTGCTACAGAGTTTATCTGATTTGTATTAAAGTGTTTATTTTTACTAAGTGTATATCATATTTATAATAAATACTTATATTGAGGAATAATTATTAATTTCACTAGAATAGATAATAATTAATTCACTAGATTTATAGTAGATCACGTGAAGCAAAACGCAAGAGCACCCGCAAGCGCGACCCGGTGCGGAACAGCCGCATGAACCCGCCGGCGCAATATTACTACGCGGTCGCGAAAATATGGAACGTTGTATTTCAAAGTGGTAGGGCATACATCCTAGAGGTTGATATCTTTAGGACACCGTCCCATTCTGTATGTATAATATTAGTTTGTGTACTGTATCAAGGTATATTTACGAATATTATAACATATGTTCAAGCGCATTAGTTTATTTAAAATTCCTGATATATCTGTGTTTATTACAAACCATGTGAGATATTCTGGATGGTTACCAGTGCATACAACAGCTGATGTAGAAGAGGTTATGAACTTGCATACTTCGATGTAATTTTGAATATAATAATATAATACCAATACTGGAAGTCCATAAGAGAAATTACGGATTGTACAAGGAGGGAAGTTTATCATGCATGTATATTTAACTGAGATTGTAATATAGTAATAATATTTTTAAGAATAAACAACTTTCATAACTTATACATAAAAAGAAGATTAAAACCGTAAGACATACCTTGAAAGGAGGGTGCAGGGACCCAACCTATCACATTAACTCTACACCACACGTCCCTATGTGAGGTGTGGCTTTAAGGCATATGAAACTTGTTTTGCATGCCTTAAAGTAATAAAGATCTTAAAGACGCCTGCACAAAGAGAGAACATAGCCAGCGTCACATCCGGACTATTTGTTCTATTTCCTTCAAGGATTATAACTTTTAGGATAAATAAAACACTTTTATATACATATCAGATAACTTTGCCGCTTAACAGCTAAATGATATGATTTTTAAAAATGAGTTTGGGTCTGAGATAATAAAACACACCTGCTCAAATACAAGTTTAAAAAACAAAGTTAATTTTTCGTCCAATCACAGGAAAGGCTCAGGATATGAAAAAACTGTGTTTTTACACGCAAAACCAAAACGATAAAATAATTCTCGACCAATCTCATACGAGGTCATATAGAGATGAGTTACCTCGACCAATCACAAGTAAGGAAAACATTTCCTTCTTACCTGCTTTTAAAGGATCTTACCGATCCAGCATGTTTCAGTTTTGAAATATATTTATAAAAATAATAATAACAATGATTCTTGTCTAACTGGAATTACCTTTTGACCTGGTGATAGGCTTAAATTAGCGGATACAAAGGCTTATCTAAAATTTTGGGCTAACATTGATTGACCACTACATTTTTACAGAAAAAGGTCAGTTTTGAAATATATATTTTGACCTGGAATTAGGCAACTACTGCATATACAAAGGAATTATCTAAATTTAGGCCTAAGTAGTTATTTCAACACATTTTACAGAGGTCAGTTTCGTGTCTGTAAGGGCGGGTTGTTTTGTTTTCTCGTGATGGATTTTCAATTTACATAGATAATAATAAAGAGAAATTATTTTAAAGAAACTTTGAAATATTTTTAGTTAACATCAAGCGGAATAATATAAATGTAGTGAATAATTGGTATTTTTAAATAAAAACTTAGAATATTTTAATAAATACATGTTATGTTAGCAAGAGAAGAACTTATTTTGTTATTTTTATACTTATTACATGGCTAAAGATGATGTAAAGCAGTGAAGTCAATAAGAACAAAACGTGGCATAACGGTGTAGAGAGGGGGTGCTAGGGGAGACTGGCCTTACTGATTTACGGTTGTACTTTAAAGGTACGTAAAATATGTTTTAATAAAATTTCATAATATTTTTAAAATAAAAGATAAAAAAAAACTTGATAGTTATAAAATTTATAAACAAAAGGTATTAACAGTTAATATAAATTCTTTGTTCAAAGATAATGATTGATTTATTATAGAAGTTTTAAGCAACTTTGAAATAATTTTAGTTATATTTGAATGAGTAATATAAATGTACGTGTCTAATTAAAACATAAAAATGTTTTAATAAATTATACGTTATGTGTGTAAGTGAGTGGGCGTGTGTGTGTGTATTATTGTGTGTGCGATGACCCAATATGTGTGTTCTATAATAATAACAATCGCATGAAGGATATAACACTAAGTATAATAATAAAAATAAAAAAAATGTCAAATAAATTATATGATTTTATAGGTAAGTGAGTGTGTGTGTGTGTGTGTGCTGTGTGTGTGTGTGTGTGCGTGTGTATAGGTGTGTGTGTGTGTGTGTGTGCGTGTGTGTATGTGTGTTCTAAATAATGATAATAACAATAGGCATGAAGTAAATAACAGTAAGTATAAGAATAATAATAAATAAAAATAATCAAAATAATAATAAAATAGTAAAATAATAATAAAGGAAATAAATAAAAAGTATTAAAACAAAAAAAAACATAATGTTAATAAATATATGAGTTAAAACGGTAAAACATATGAGTTAAGCAGTAAGTAAAAACATATGAGTTAAAGCAGTAAAACATGAAGTAAAAAAGCAGTAAAGCAGTAAAAACAAAAAGCATACTAAGCCCTTTGTTGGTGCCAGGTCACACCTCTATTGATTTACTGATTTACTGCTCTTTAAGGTATGTATGTTAATAAATATATGAGTTAAAGCAGTAAAACATGAGTTAAAAACAGTAAAACATGTTAAGAAACAGTAAAACAGTAAAACAAAGCGTACTAATCCCCTTGTTGCTATGTATCACCTTAACACCTCTATTGATTACTGATTTACTGCTGGGATGTAATGTTAATAAATATATGAGTTTAAAGCAGTAAAACATGAGTCATGGAGTTGAAGCGGTAAAAACATGATTAAAGCAGTAAAACAAGCAGTAAAACAAAGCATACTAACCCCCTTAGTTGCTATGTAACACCTCTATTGATTTACTGATTTACTGCTTTAAGGTATGTAGTATAATAAATATGTGAGTTAAAAACGGTAAAACATATGAGTTAAAAGCAGTAAAACAGTAAAACGACAAAAGCATACTAATCCCTTAGGTGTTAGGTAACACCTCTATTGATATACTGATTTACTGCTTTAAGGTATGTAATGTTATGTTTTTAATAAAATTTCGTACAATTGGTAAAATAAATGTTTATATATCAGACACTCTGTTTTTTTCTTCTTACATACAATTTTTAAAAGAATTTATAAATTAAAAAGATATTAAGTAAAATATAAAGATGCTGTAATGAGTTACAGTTTTTAGGTTCGCGAAAATGTTTTTTTAATAAAAATGTTTAAGTATGAATAAAAATGAATATTTCATAGTATATATATATTTTCATTCGTGCGGCAGGAATATTGCGCCTGCGAGCGCGCGCCGGGTACGTGGGGATATGGCGCCTGCGGGTGTACGCGGCGGCGGTTACGCGGAAATGTGCGCCTGCGGGCGCGCGCGGCAGGCGGGGACGCGGCGGGATGCACCGCAGGTGCGGGGTTGGGTGATGTCTTTGCGCGGAGCGCGCTTTGCGCCCTGGTGGATAACATGGTCTAGGGGACTAGCATTAATATTAACTCTGTTTGCTTTGATGTAGGTAGAATGAGCCATCAAGAGAATGATTTCATCAAGATGAATCATCAGTATAGATGGTATCAAAGATGACGTCATCAAAGATGAGTCATCAAAATGAACAACTAAAGTTAAACCTTCAAAGTGGGGGCATCAATGCTGAGGCATGCAGAAAGTTGAGGAGCATCAAAGTTAGAGAGGCATCAAAATATAGGTATGTGAGTGTGAAGTGTAAATTGTATCTGTGTGTGGATGTAGGTGTCTATGGAGTGAGGTGTAGAAAAGTGTCTATAGGATGAGTGTAAGTGATACATGGGTGAGGTGTAAGTGTGTATAAGGTGTCACATGGTGAGGATGATGATGTATAAGTGCCATAGTGGTTGATGTGTATAAAGTGTCATAGTGTATGTGTGTAGGTGTGTGTGCAAGTAATATATATGTAATATATATATATATATATAAATATATATATATATATATAGCAACCTTATATATATATATATCTATACTGCTATATATATATATATAATAATATAACAATATATATATATATATATATATATAAATATATACTGTATAATATATATGTAATAATATATATAACAACTAATAAGTGTCAGCTATCTTCTTTGCTGCTGCTAGCATAACCTCCTCCTGTTCCAATTGTAATAACATATATATATATGTAACAACTATATATATATATATATATATAGGCTATAAGAGATGAAGGGTAGAAAAGAGACCAACCCATGGTAGGGAAGCAGTCTAACAACCTTGACTATGCACCCAGTACTGATTCCTCTGCTGCCCATAACCTGGGAGTAGACACCCATATTGGGCTATTCTGGGGCTCCGGGGAGGGAGCTAGAAAAGGAACGAAAAAGTGGCACTCAGTTGTTGACGCGCTAGGCACTCACGACTTTTATAGTAACTCACGGCTGCTATGTGGCACTCATTTGGCACTCATTGGCACTCATTGGCGCTCACTTGGCACTCATCTAATACTCATCTAATACTCATAGAACACCAATAGAGAACATCCCTAGATACTCCCTTACATTGATTATGGGAACAAAAATCAAAGTTGAACATAATAAACTCTGTTATTTGTGTAAAAAGTAAAATCACAATGATGTGTGTGTGTGTAAGTAAATCTGTGTGTGAGGTGTAAGTAAATCTGTGTGTGTGTAAGTAAATCTTTAGCCAGTGTAATCTAGTGTAGTGCAAATGTCTTGTGTGTGCCTAGAAGTCCTGGTAAGTGTCAGTAAGTCTGAGTGGCAGAGTAATCAAGTCAAATCTCAAATGATGTCAGTGTAAGTCCAATCTGTGGCAGGTCAAGGCAAATAAACCGTTGTTGATCTAAGTGTCTATTATTGTGAGTGTAAGTAAATCTGTATTGTGTGAAAAGGGTATTTGTAGAATACAAAGGGTTGACCGAAAAGAAATTTGAGTTGCCATAGGGATGGTAAAAATTAGGGTGGGTAAAATTGACCCATGGAAGACCAAAGGGTTGATGCCGAAAAAAATTAGGGTTACCAAAAAAAAGTGGGGTTGTAAAATAGGGTGGGCTTAAAAGAATTGACCCATGGAGAATAAGGGTTGGTA
>JABUQX010001444.1:55000-57500 GCA_015478945.1 Trachelipus rathkii
GCTAACAACTATATACGCGCCTTAATATGTTATATATATATTTTATATATAATATGCGCGTAATAATAACAACTATACATATATATATAATAACCAGCCAGCCTTTAACTGCTAACTATATATATATATCGCTGTACTGCTTTTGCTGTGCCTTCTTGCTATAATCTTGCTATGTATATGTAATAATAATATGTATGAGTCATCATCATCGCCATCCCTTATATATGTAATATGTAACCAATATATTCCTCAGGGCCCAGGATGGTGAGACATCACTGAAACAGAAAGAGGTAAGGAAAGAATATGACAAGTCGAAGAAGCCCAACCGCAGCCCCATTTGCTTACTCTTTAGTAAGAACTCGCTGCACTCACAAATCACCCCAGGAACTTCACCGAACCGCGACATGGGACCCTCACTGCATCTCGTCAATGTAGGGTTCATCCCTTGCCCCAGGTGGGCCACAATCATAACCCCTCACAAAACCCCGTCGTTTACTCCTGTTATTCAACTTCTCGCCTCTGCCAAACTCACATTCCTCTCCTCGAAGCATTCCTTTACTGACTCAATCCACTTTTCCCTCGGTCTCCCAGCCGGTCGATTCCCAGCACATTCCTACCACTATACATCCCAGCCAACTATTGAGCTATCATCCATCCTTTCCTACACGTGACCAAACCATCTCAAATGTACTTTCATTTATTCTCTCATTTACACCTTTCTTCACACAACACAACTCCCTGATGCTTTCATTCCTCATTTTATCAATTTTTCTCACACCTAACACGCCCCTAAGATTTTCCATCTAAACTCATTGTACTTTAGATCTATACCTCTACTCCAGACTATTGTTTCACTACCATATATTAACACAGGTAACAACATACCCTCATGTAAGACCCTACCACACCCAAGACTTAGTCCCTTTACATTCATCAAGGATTTATTGCTCCAGCCACCTTCCCCACCATTCTAGCTTTTCTACACTCTGGAGTGCTCCGTTCTTTTCATCCAACATATATCCTAATATTTAAACTCAGATACCTTCGGTTGCGCTCACCATCCAACATAACTTGACATCGAGACTTTGCCTCACTCCACAACCATGGCCCAACCTCATCCCGTTTGCTTTTTCCCAAGGCCTCACTTTTAAACGCCCTGCCAAATCCTCTCTACCAATCCTCTCAAACACTCTTTAGACTCCACATAAAATCAAATCATCCACATTTATTAGATGAACTCCCTCCACCTCTGCCATTTCATCATTCTAACTTGCAACCACTGCCCTTCGACCTCTAATTCTTTTCTGAGAAGCATTCTCAACATACAAATTGAGACCAACCAGGAGACATAAAACATCCTACCTCATAGAACATTAATATTAAACCAATCACTTTCAGCTGTTTATTCTTACACGATTCACTATCGTTAAATACAAGATAAGTTTGTTCAGAACTTCTACGCAGCATACATATCACTAACACATACTTACGCCAGGAGCTTCCCTATTAGCAAGCTTTAATGTTACGCCTGTTGCAAATCCATAAAACCTAATACAAAATTTGTTCTTTTTCTATACTGTAAATTCCCCTATATAAACAAAGTAACAAAAATTGTTCCACATTTGATATTAGATTATTAAAAATAAATCTTCCACATTCCCTCAGGATCGCGACTACTCTTTTCAGACCAAAATACCAGCATATATCTTCCCTACAACACTCAATATGCTAATTCCCCCTATAATTCCCTACAGTTACTATATCCCCTTGCCCTTATATGAGGTACCCCATTCCTCTCTCCTCAATCCGGAACTATAGCCTCTATAAACGCTTTGTTACACAACTTCCACATCCACTCAATCAAAATCTCACCTTCATTCTTGATCATTTCACCAATGATTTCATCATCTATACCACTGCAGATTTACCATTCTTCATCTTTCACTCACTCACACCACATTACCTCCCTCCCTTACTAACTGACCTCAGCCCCAAAAATATTTATTCTCTTTGCATCAAAAATATTTACACACATTCACTAGCTTCCATATTCATTACTGCCAATGTTATGCGAATTTTCGAAGTTGTTCCCTCATACTCTCCTCACATCCATTTCATCAGTTGCAAGCACCATCTCTATTCGTGCTCTACAGCAGTTCTCTTATTATCGTTGTTCAACTTTTTCGCTTTCTTCCAGAAGAGCTTCCAATTCTCTTGAAAAGCAAGTCCCCATATTTATCACTCAACCAAGCTCAGTCATTTTTACCACTCTTGTTTCTCACTGCATTTTGTAGCGTCTTTTGGTATTCTTTGCAATCTCCATATATAATTTAAACATCTTTAACACGAGAGACCTATTCATTGGCTTTAGCCACGCTTCTTTTACTTTAAACCTTGCATCACCTCTTCATTCGACCACTCACTGTTAACATTCTTACTTCCCACTTTAGCATATCCACATACCTCTTTTGCACTACTAACAACAGCCCTTCATTTTTAT
>JABUQX010001444.1:62500-67500 GCA_015478945.1 Trachelipus rathkii
TAATCAAAAGTCGTGACACAGTTTCCGGGAAACTGAAAACCATATTAATATTAAATAGGTGATTAAACATAAATTTAAGCTCAAGAAGTTGTGGGGAAAAAGGTACAACTTTAGTATTTTCAAAATTAGCAGGGGAATTTTCTCTCAAACCAATAAAGTTTAGATAGGCATGTTTTTGTTTCTGTTTAATTAATAAATGGGGATAGGCCAGTTTTTCGAAAGTATGATAAATAAAATTAATTTCTTGTTGTAGGAATGGTGGATCGCAATAATGATATGATCTGAGAAATATATTATACACAAATATTCTTTTTAAATATATAGGGATGGCAAGGAAAAAATAATGAAGAACTGGTTGTGTGTGTGGGCTTGCGATGATAAACTTTAACTAAGCATAAATGGGTTTTCCTGTATGCAATATCTTTAAATCTAAAAAAGGAATGTGTCCTTCTATTTGTCTCTCAAAAGTAAAAGTAATTGTAGGAGTTAAATCATTAATTTGAATGAGAAATTGTTCAACTGAAAAACAGGAAGGTACAACTGCAATAATGTCATCCACATACCTCCTCCATGTAAACACTTGTGAATAAAGGGGAGCGCGCGGAAGGAGCCTTGTTTCAAAAAATTCCATATATATATTAGCCATGATAGGGCTCAGGCTACCTCCCATGCTTGTTCCAAATATTTGGCGGTAAAATTTATTCCGGAAAGTAAAAACGTTTTGTGACATACAAATTTTTAGGCAACCAATGAAGTCACTAATGGGTATAGGGACCATGTGTGGCATTAGAAACTCAGTTAAAAATTCCAGCAATTGTGGAATGGGGACATTAGTAAACAAACTAACAACATCAAAGCTAACTAAGCAATGATTGTATGGAATAAATCGATCCATCTTTTCAATAAATTATTTTTTGCATTTAATATATGTGAGGAAGAGATTGTTCCCAACAAGGGAGAGAGAAAAGAAGCAAGCCACTTATTTAGTTTCGAAAATACATCTCCACGGGAAGAAATAATTGGTCTTACCGGCAAGCCTTCCTTGTGCAATTTAGGAATCCCGTATAAAAATGGGAGCGTGGTATTGGGGACAGAAACATTCTTAAAAACTTCTGCAGGAATCAAAGGTTTGACGTATCTCTTAAATTGATATACTTGTGAACTAGAAGGATCGGAATTCAACTTTTCAGCAGTACGTTCATATTTAAGCAAATTTTCGGCTGTATTAACATAATCCTCAATTTAAAATAACTATTCCTGCTCCTTTATCGGCCTTACGTATGACAATTTGTCTATTTCTTTTAAGGGAGGAAATAGCACGAATGAATCTTCTGGGAAGAAAATTTTTATTTTTGTTCAATCTTTTGACGATAAGAGGCAATAGATTTTTGTGAGAACTAAAGGAAGACAAATCTTTAACTGATTGTAAGGAGAAATACCTACTGAAAATCCAAGACCATATCCTAATATTTGGGTTTCAAAAATATCAAGTTGATAGTTGGACAAATTAGTAATAATTAGTTCATTGGAAAACTTAGCCCACGGGGAAGCTAAACATAATTCATAAATTTTTCTTTGTAAATGTCTCTCATAATTTATATTTGCACTTCTAATATCACGATTAATCAAATAAATCCCTCTTATAAAAATTCTTTCAGGTAAATTCTGTCGCAATAACCTATATTGATATTCACAGTTCGTAAACAAACGATCACATTCACTTTTTATGAGTGTAATACGATTTCTGATTAAAATGGAGTAAATTTTTGGAAAGGGTTCATTTTGTAAGTTAATATACCCTTTTATTTTTAGAGAAGTAGGTATAACTTTCTCCTTTAGACAATTTTTTAGAAAAGCACAGGCTAACTTTTTCTTAGTCGCTGCCATTTTCCCACTTTCGTATATTCTAAAGTGAATTTGACTTATTGGGAAAAGATCAAAAATATTACGGAGGGACAAGTTACGTTCCATCATGGTTTGTATATATTAAAAGTTTTTCATTTAAAGAGTTCTTAAATTAACACTCAAACTCTATATATAAAAATTACAAGATATTTAAAACCATTTAAAACTTTCTATGAAAAAGGAAAATTTAATTTTGGGGGATAAGTTAACGTTTCGAAACCTAATTTCCTGGTTTCCTCTTCAGAACTGAAAACTTTTTCTTTATTATTTTAACAAGGTAAAAACTAAAATACACGTGGGGAAAAAGGCAAAATGACGTCACACTTCCTTCTTCTTCTCATCCAATTTTTATTTCAAAAATAAATTTTTTCCTTTTTCTGCTATGAATCTTTTTGTGACAGGATCAAAGTTAAAAAAAAACCTTCTGACACATTAAAATTGTCTTCACTAGAAATGAAATAAGCTTCTATCATCTGATTCAAACCTTTTTCTTTTGATAAAAACACAAAAGCAGCCTCTTCCCAATTAATATCATGTTCTTTTTCGGAGAAAATTCCCATATGCATTACGTTACATTGCCATCTTAAAGAAAAGTTTCAGTTCTGAACGAGGACAACCAGGAAATTAGGTTTTTCGAAACGTTAATCTTATCCCCAAACATTAAATTTCCTTTTTTCTTAAGAAAAGTTTAAATTTGGTTTTAAATATCTTGTAAATTTTTATATATGTATTGTATATATCAGTTGTTCTGTCTAATGCGATGCTGACAGTTATCTTATACTAAAAAAAATTTAGGAGGCAAGAACAGGAACTGAGAAAGAAAGCCACCGCTGGGAGCCAGAGTTAGAGCCTGAGACAGAAAACATGAGGATAGAGTCAGGGCCAGAGACAGAAAGATAGTGAAGACAGAAACAAGAGACAGAGAAAGATACAAGATGGAAGCAGAGATAGGATACTGAATGAAGAAGCCAGAGCAGGACAGAGAGTTGCCAAACTCTTGGCCGAATGCTGACTATAGTGACCCAGGAAATAAAACCTCCATTCAGGCAACAGTTCAAGGTAATCACTGAGCATTTTAAAGACCTAAAAAGAGAATTAAGCGAAAATATATTATATTATATATATATATATATATAATTATATATTATATATATATATATATATAATATAATATAATATATATATATGTATATATATATATATATATAATATATTATACTATATGTTATATATATATATATATATATTTATATATATTATATACAGTATATATATATATATATATATATATATATATATATATATATATATATATATATATATATATATATATATATTATAATTGTCATTTATATTAAAAATATATATCTATTTGTATTATATATATATATATATATATATATATATCATTAGGGTGCCACTTATTAAATAGGTAACATTTTTTTTTTTATTTTTGAGTAATGCCCGGACGGAATTTTTGTTCCTTTGTATGTTGAAAGGTTCTCCACCAAATTTTAGCTAAATCTAAGGTTGTTAACACGTAGCGCTCGTCCTTTAAAATTTTAAGTGATCAGCCAAAAAATGGACAGTGTGTGCTAATAAGTGACTGTTTGAATTTTACTCTGTCAGTGTTAAAAGTAGTGACTTTCTAGATATAAGTGAAGATAATTAGTTACGTTTTTACTTGTTTTCAATATGGCAAAGGCTTTACGCCAAGAAATTTATTTGATCGGACATTACTCACATCAAATAACAGGGAGCAAATTACCATCGAAAGGAGACTGTTTACGCGTGTTATTTTACAACATGCGCGTTGGCAAACTTAATTTTAATGATAGTGCAACTCTTGTTGTTGAAGAATGTGTAATATTTTGGAAGAAAGCAAGAATCCCTACCCAAGAACCTCATAAATGTAAAGGTAAATTGAAAGCTTTATATAATACATGGCAGAAGTTGGTAAAGGACAAGAAAAAATCTAGCGATATTATCTTAAAGAAACGACAAGATTTTTCTAATTCTTTGGAAGATCTATTTGACATAGCACATCAGAATGCGTTGCAAATGATCAGTATCGAAGAAGATAGACAATTTTTAAGAAAACAGCGTGAAAAGGGAAGACCAGGTTCAATGTGTGGCGTCGATAGAAATTTAGATGCTATTGAGAAACGAAAATTAAAAAGACTAGAAAAAGAAGAAGAAAGCAAAAATGCTTAAATGAACCATCTACTTCGGCCGACGTTTCAGAATGTAAGTATAAATATTATATAGTTTGCTAGTTGTTGTATTACAATTTAAAGAATAAAGATATTAAACATATTTTCTGTTTTTAATTGTAGTGGAAGATATTGATATTGTCTCAGATTCAGAATTGGAGGGAGAAAATAGCGAAGAAGAACATCAGGAAAAAAAACAGGAACGTTTATCTTCCATGAAACCAAAGAAAAGAGCTAGAATTAGTTTACTCACTCCTCAATTAGCAGCCGCCTTAGATAAATGTCAAGTTAGTGAGAGAGATTCTGTGCATTTAATTATGGCGTTCATGGAAGCTGTTTCTTTAGATCCGACACCTTATGTAATTAATCGAACATCTATTCGGAATGAACGGGAGAAATAGTCTCTGTCGTCCCCGGAAGGCGAGAGACCCCGACTCCTGCCATCTTTTTGGTTTACCCTTGGGTATATTATATATAAATATCATATATATTATATATATTTATAATATATATATAGTATTATTATGATTATATATATATTATAATAAATATATATATATATATATATATATATATATATATATATATATATATCTGTTAATATTTAAAAGACAATATACAAATATTATATATATTACTATATTATTATTATATATGAGATATATTTATATAGATTGTTAATATATATAATATATATATATATATATATTATATATATATTATAATATATATTATATATATATATATTGTTTCTTTAGATCCGACACCTTATGTAATTAATCGAACATCTATTCGAAATGAAAGTAATCACTTTCGAAAACAGTATTCACAGAACATAAAAGAAAAATTTTGCTCTATTGATGCACAATTTATAACCATTCA
>JABUQX010001444.1:77500-91328 GCA_015478945.1 Trachelipus rathkii
AGAAATAATGGTTATGGCATGGTGATTAAATTATAAAAAAAAAAGATTTTATGTTTGTATTATATTTTTATAATGTGTTTAAGGTTGGGCGCCATAAATATTTATATTTAAGACTTATAAACAATTCCAATATCTTTGTGGATTACTTTCAATTGTTATGCATATATTATATATATATATAATAATTTAATATATATATATATTATATATATTATATATATATATATATATATATATATATATATATATATATATATATATATATATATATATATATATATATATATATATATATATATATATATATATTCGGCGGAGTCGGCTCGTATTGGTCAAGAAGGAATGGATCATCAATCCCACCATAAATGGGTCTGTTAGCTCAGCGGTTAGAGCACTCGCCCAACTTAGCGAAAGACTAATGTGAGAGACCCAGGTTCGTCACTGGTAGGTCGTCTGAGTGTGTGTTACTCTCTTCTTGGCTCCGTTCTTGTTCAGATGCTAAAAATTGGACACACCCCCTCCTAGATTAGTTCTCTGCCTTGATGTGTGTGTTAACTGTAAAAAAAATAAAAAATACATAAATTAAAAAAAATTACCTTTTTAACGTGTTTTATCCCCTAATAAGAGTAAGAGGGTAACACGGGGGGGACCACAGGAAATCGAACTTTAAGGCAGCTATCTCAAACCAGCGCCACCAACTGTTCGCAGTTCTAGTTTTAATTCTTGCCCCAGGTAGATAAAACCTCCAAAATGTCTACGCAGAGGATTTGATACCAGCTGTCTCTCGTATGAGATAGTTTGGCGACTAAAACCTCTCTTCCACGAGATGTGTTCATTATTATATATATATATATATTATATATATATATATATTTAAATCTAATTTTATTGATATTACCTAATACTTATTATATATATTTATATATATATATTAATATATTATTATATATATATATATTATATATATATATATAATATTTATTATATATTATTATATAATATATATATATTATATAAATATTGTGTTTTAATATTTATATAAATTATATTAGATATATATATATTATATTTATATATATATTTATTAGGATGTAACCGATACCAGAAAGAGGCCGATACCAATACTCTATTTTTTAGGTGCCATATTATTACTTTAATTATTATAAGAAATTCACAGTGAATAAGAAAGAAATCATTGTTGTATTGCTAGGCAAACTCAGTGGATATCGTTCCTGTACAACCGACACTTTAGTCATTTTATTTTGCATATTTGGTTGGTTGTCCCAAGATATTTTATTTTAAATAAAAAAAGTATCAACAGAATAAATTAAAGCAAATTTAATATAATACATTTTTTTATTGTTTTATTCAGAAAATATTCATTTCCATTTTTCCATTTGCTGTACTGCTAGGCAACTTTAGGGATTGCATCCTGTTTCAACCAGATACTTAGGCCATTTATTTTCATATTTTTGGTTGTCCCAATTATATTTCATTTTATAAATAAATAGTAAATAGCAGTAATAATAAATGCATAATTATAATATGAAATAACTTCTTTCCCATTTTTGGTTTTACTTATAAAAAATATTCAATTCCATTTTCAGTAAGTATTTAACAAAGTTTCTAGCTCACTAGCTTTATTGGTTTTACTATGATTATATTATCAAGTAAGTATTCTTTAACTAGGCTTACAAAAAGTAAAAGATAAAAAATAATAAAAAGAGACCTCAATTTAATCAGTTGAAAAAGACAGATGATATGAAAAATATACGCTGATTATTCAATGTATTGTGGCTTAAAATCTTTTTTTCCTTCTACTACAATATTCTTATGCTTCTCTACTGTTCTCCTAACAGACAGATTTTCACGCTCTTTTTTGAATATCTTACTACTTCTTCCGCGTGACTGTTATATCTTCTCATCCAGAATACTGAGGTCCTCTATTAGGGGATTTCAATGTACACAACACTGAATGGTTGAGGTCCTCTCATACTAGTTTAGGTGGGAGAAGCCGAATCATTCAGTATTTCTCAACGATCTGAAACTAATTAAAAACCTTACATAATATCGGATCGTCCCACACCAAATTATTGAACATCATTTACCTATGTCTACCACTAGTTCTTCTCGTCTATAAATACACACCTTCGGCTCTTTGGTCAAATCTGACGCACAGCCTGTATATCTCTTAATTTTAATACTTTTTTCAACAGCTCCATCCTTGCCCTACGCGTTTCTTTCTGGCTCTTTGATCGGGCAGATTGGGGGGGGGGGTCTTTGCATCGCTTCTTACGCTAACGTATAATTGGGAATGACTGCATGACTGGAGCTTCGCTTCTTGCTTTATTATAAGGTGGAGTGTAATCGTTTGATTAGGATGATGCAGTTCATTCCTTCTTCGACAAAATCTTTTTCTCCTCATAATCCATGGTTCGATCGGGCTTGTTCTCTGGATATTAGGCTAGGAGAGAGTGCGTATCGGAGTGGTAAATATTCTCGTTCCTCGCTATTCCTCTTTTGTTAATTCATTCCAGCTAGAAATCATTGCAGGATACTCTTCGACGAGCTAAAGCGGGTTTTCATCAAACAAAAGTGCGCCATAACCTCCTTGGTTCTTCGCTAATTTTCATTAAGCTACAGGCCTCTTGCCAAAAAACTCTCTAACAACTTCTGTTACAATTCTGCTTTCTCCTCCTCTTATTTATTCTGATGGTTCTGTTGCTAATTCTCCAACTAAAAAGTCCAATCTCTTTCGGCTTTCTATTTTCCTCTAATTCAACCCTGGACGATTCTGGCATCCTCTTCCAATCTCTTCCTCTCAGATGTTCCTATGCCGTTTTGCCGTGATTTACATTTGATTCGTTGTTGCATGGCTCTGAAACTATGAACCGTTAGGATAGTTAGGATGGCGGGTGACCGCTGCAGCTCGGCGAATTCGGGGCTCATGTGCTCGGTGCTGAACCCGTTCCTCGGCTTCATACAGATATGTCATTCTCTTATGTCTTAATACCAACGACTTTGACGCTTGCTCTAGTGTGGAAGCACGCAAATGTCCAAGACGATTCCGAAAAAAAGAACCGCTCCTGATCTTTCTAACTTATCGTTCTTTCCTTATAGGCTTCTGCTACTAGTATTCTACCATAATATCTTTGAACCCTTCTCAACTTTCATTTCTTAGAATCATTCGTTGGAATCTCACTCACTTCTGTTGCCATATTGGCCTTACGGGTCTTTCGGCTTAATTTTGATGCTAATATCTCGATTCGAGGCAACTGGCGAATTATACTTTCCTTTCTTAATGATTTATGGTTTTCCGCCCTAAGAACTACGGGAGACTTGCTTGGTGGCGCTGGACATATGCATGGCACGCGTCTCTGCTCTCCAAGCTCACCCTTTGGGTTTCCTTCTCTTTGCTTTACTTAGTCAAGTTTTCTTTCAAATCGGTCATTATCGGCTGTTGATTAAACGGGGCTACTACTTCTCTTTGCTGTCAATATGTGTTTCCTCAGGGTTCTTGTCTTTATTCTCTACTTTATTCCTAATGTGTTCATATATGATCTTTCTTCACCTGCATATGCTAACTCTATTCCACTCTTATCTGATTGACTCGATCCTTCATTCGTTCAACTCATTTCAATTCTGATCCCTTTTTGCTTTCTAGAATGCCTTCCTCGTCTTAAACTTTCCCGATCTCTATTCGCTTGATCTCGATTAGAATATACTGATGGGTCGACTTCAATCTTGCTGAAATTCAATTCTTTAAAACCCAGCTTCTACAAATCTCCCTCTCTTAAAACACCTTCTAAACCTTCCTTTTCTCTTTCGCGGTCTTCCGTTTTCTCCTATAACAATCATAAATGTACCTGTGGCATTAAGGTAAACAAAATAAAAGTCTTGGAAACCTCACCATCTCAAAAGTTTGCCTAGGTGGCTCTCAAAGAAAGCTGAGTTCTGTTTAGACTGTGAGACTTTTTTTTCCTATTTCTCAGTACTCCAGTGTTATTCAAGGGCCTATGCCGCCCTTGTTGGAGTACTGCTCATTGGGGGGGGGGGGCTCTTGGTTTCACCCGTCTTTTGGATATATCGAGTCTATAAGGTCTAGAGACTTATAAAACTGCTTCTCTCCATACTTTCCACTTCACTTGAACCTCTATTTTTGCGGCGCGATGTTGAGCTTATCTCTTATCTTATAGGCACCGCAGCGTGCAGGTGTTCGATGAACTTTTACCTCGCGTACACCAGCCTTTGTACGACGCCCTACGTAGCACAAGGGGTGCTGTGTCTGCGCACGAGTTTGTGTAGATATTGTATATTCCAGCTAGTTCTGCTGCGGTGTCTTCCTTCTTCCGCCACCTCTGTTCTGTGTAATTTCTTCCATCTTCTGTGTCTTCGGATGTCAAATCCAATCACTTCAACCTAGTCTTGCTCTCTGCGTAATTTGCGTTAGTTTGGTTGGCTTCTGAGGCGTGCTCAACACCCCCTCCTTGAACAGGCCTCTGACTGTGAGTGGTGGTCACTTTCGTGAGTTTTGGTTCAGTGACAGCTGTAAAAAAAGAAAATCAAACCAGACAATAATAATTATAACTTTCCTTAAAATTAAAGATAGATCTATTAATACCTCAAATTGTCAGAAAATTTCTCAAGAGATGTGATGTAAAACATTTAAGCTTTCACTAGTATTCTTGGTGTAGAAGTCCTGTTCATTTTTTTGGGTGTACATTCCCTACCAACTACTAAAATACGCCGCTCTCGACTGAATGAGTGAGGGGCTTGATAAATATTTGCTTGCAAGCACTGTAATTAATAATGGAAACCTTGGCCCATTTCATGCACCCTCACGATAGAGTGTTCTCTTTTTATCAGCATCTCCAGTGTTTTCGTAGAGGCCTCATCTCCTCTTCACATGTATGAAAAATTTGAATTTATCCCTTGCTCCATGATGACTGTCTTCTTTATAGTTTTCTGATGAGTTCCTTGGTCTGATTCGCTTTGAAGGTGAATGAGAGTCATGCAATTGTTGGCCATAACTTATCAAGTCTAATCATTATCAAATCCCTTCAGTCTTCCAGTAGCTATTTTGCTGAAAAAACCTCCAATCGTCACTATCAGTGCTGTGCCAGGGTGTTGCTGAAAATGCGGCTTCCACTTCTGTGAATTTTTTTTTTTGTTCATAACGAACAAGCTCCTCGATTATACTATTGTTGAGCATTCTTAGAAATGGTCACCGTCGGAGTTATGATGTCATTCTTTGTATGGTTTTTCAGCTTGCTTAGGCAATATTATTAGAACCTTTATATCGAAACTGAGATTTATTATGAATCAAAGTTTTCTCATTAAATTCTAAACCCATAAAAAGTAAGGAATGATCGCTCATATTAAACCGATACCAAGAAAATTGGCCGATACTACAGATTAGCCGATACTATCGGTACATCCTAATTTTAAATTACATAGTATATATTATATTATATTATTAAGATATTATATATATATATTATTATTTATATATTATATTATTTGTATATATATAATTATAGTATATATATATATTATATATTAATATATTATATTATCCTGGAATGGGAATGTTTCTTATTGTGGTATCTTAATATAAACTTCGTGGCATGGAGCATACTAATGAGACGAATGCCAATGGTCTTTATGTGTGTCCTCTCCATTCGTGCCCATACACCGTGCAGATTGTACATTGTTGTGCTCGCTCATTGGCTCATTGTCACATGCATTATTTAACCTTCATCCCTTTCCATCATTTTTCATATAAAGTTTTCAGTTCTTTCAGTCCACCTATTCTTATCACAGTTTTTAATTTATTTTTTTATTTTTAATAAATAAATTCTCACCAATCTTTAATTTGCTTTGTGCTGATTTGCCTCCCTTTTTCCCTCACAGCTCCATTGTGCTATCCAGTGCTCTTCCCCTGGCGTTTTCAGATTACCCACTACATTCTCCTCGTGGAGAGTGTGGTACCGGAGAAAAAAACCGGTCTGTTTAACTTCACCTTTATGACTGGTGCTTGCCATGTGTAGGAACCTCCTGAGTTTTCTAATCCATTGAGAGAGGCATCGTGCTTTGTTGTGCATAATCTCTGATTGGTCTTTCGGAAATATAGGCCGTGTGAGTACACGTAGATAAACTGGGTAGAGTTCCGAGGAGGATATTCTGAGCCACATCCACAGATGCCTACCCTACGGTGTGGGGTCCGGGGAGATTGTGTGGGTCTTTGGTCTGTAACCTGATGAGGGAGAAGGATTATCCTTCTTATGAAATATACGCCTTTCCAGCCCATCCTGTTATTCACTTTTGTTTCATTTGCTATATTGTCATACTGTTCGTTCATGAAGACAAAGTTTGTGGTTAAATTTTTTATGGAAAACTCGATAAAAGAAAAAACGTTTAAACCAAGGTGATTTTAAAAATATCAACAACAATTACCATTTGTCAGGTTCCCAGCCTGACTCCACCGTGGTCCCTACTACTTCTAGACCAGCAGGTACCTCCGTTATTTTTCCTTCTCCTACACCTGAGGGTCCTTTGCATAATTTCAGCGACTCGTCGACTGGCATGCCTCAAACACCCCAGGTGCCCAAACGGTCTGGGCAATCCCGCAATGGGGCCCCCCCCCTTCATAGTCGTTCTCATTCGCTTAATCTATATGCTGCACCCCCTCCAGAAATGCCAGCGTATACATCATTCCCGATATATTACATACTGCGATTCACTACCTCCAAAGCTCTTACTGAGCAAAGAACCATTCTTCTCAGCGATGCACTTGAAGAAGCTTTAGGGAGTTGAAGAGCCTCCAGTCACATTAATGAGATATGTGTCTTTCTCGCACAAGCTGCTAACCAGAATCAAAGTTCTATTTCGTCATCCTTAACGTCTCTCGCAAACATTCTTGTTTGAAATAAGAAACAATCTAAAGGCACTATTTATTCTTTTGGAAAGAAAGAGGAAGATACTGACGTCATTATGAGAAATCTCCAGCAGAAAAAGATTTTTTGTTACAAACATTTATAGATTTCCCCCTCGTCGGGACTCGCCTGACACCCCAAAATCTTCGTTTACTGCTGACCTTTAATACCCCTCATCCACCTACAAAGGTGAAAATAGGATTCACAAGTTACAATGTTCGCACGTTTATCCCTCGACCCAGACGTTGCTTTAAATGTTAACGGTTTGGTCATCCCGAAAACAGTGTAGGGGACCGTGTAACATATGCCCAGTCTGCGGAGAATTATTTTACATTCCCTGTGAAAATACACCACAGTGCAAAAACTGTGGACAACTCCACAGTGTTTCTTCCTTCAAATGCCCCTCTTACCTGTTAGAACAGGTTTTGGATTTATGTGCAATACATAAATTGAGCAGGACAGATTCCATACACCAGCTCAATGAAAAATGTCCTACAAGACAAAGGTAATCTAACGCTACAATTGCAGCTGCCTCCATGCCTCTGCGTGTTAATCCATCGACACAACCCCATCACAGTAGAATTCCTCTCCCAAATCCAAGGGAAACTCAGGCAGTTACTGTAACCTGTCTGCCTGTATTGCCCACACTACTAGACTTCTCAAATAGTGCAAAAGCAGTGCAGCCATTGATCCAATCTCCCGTCAAAATATCTATCAACAACCCTATCCCGTGAGTATAATTTTTCAATAAACCAACAAGGTGAACTTAATTGTTCTCCAAATTACGTGCAAGAGGTGACTGTCTTTTTTCCTTATACGCCTCCCGACTATACACAAATCCTGAAAAAATTTCCTTAAAACACAATAGAAAAGTAATTTAATCACCGACAAGCTGAAATATTATTCGCATTGAAATACAAATTTTTATACAAAAACACATTAACCCTAATTTCTAAAGCAGGACATACTCAGAAGAGACCTCGCCATAAGTCTTATTCCAGAGACAAAACTATTGACTTCAATAGATTGTTGTACCCAAACGAATATCACAGCTGTGTCGAACAAGCCCACAATCAACCTCTAATGTTTGCAGATATTCCAGCTCTTCTGAATCTTCCTATTACTCTTCTCCCGAATATCCTATCTCAGCACTCCCAAAGGATTCTATGCTCCTTAGCGGTGATGAAATGGATAACGGCTTCCAAATAGAGCTTGATGTTGATGACCATATCTCTTTCTAATGCTTGCCGAGATAGGGAATGGAATAACTTTCCAACGTAAACTCCGCCCAAATGGCTCTAAGCGTTCTGGGATTCTGTTGGAGTCGATTGAAAGGACCCAATGTCTCCATCTTAAATCAAATTGTCCAAGTCCCAAAATCATTCGCATGATGAATTACTGGAAAATCTCCAGTCTCAGACCTTGTCAACCCAACAATCCTATATTGAACGAATAACCTCAATCCCATCACCTTTTCAAAAAGATGACACCTTTTCTGTATTACCTTCCTTTGCCCATTTTCCATTGGAAACAACCGGTATTCCTCACATCATGGTTCTGTAAGCTTTGACTGCTGAGTAGAGACTGTACCCTCCCTTCCTAAACAGGCATTTTTTGTTTTCTCTTCCAACGACCTAACCAAATCCACACAACAATTTGATTTCTCCAAGCCTGGTCGTAACAACCAAATCTCTGTTGTAATGACTATTCTTTTACCACCATAATTTTGTAACCCTCCTCGTTCGAAGACCCGACGTTTTCACCTTTCCTGCTCCATCTGGAATTCACCTCCAACACTACCTCTAGTCACATAGAGACAGTTGTCTCAAAAAGACCATCCTTCGTAATATTATAAAATCATAGCGATGGCTCACTTTCCATTCAATGTCAATTTGTGTGGCTAACATCTCTAATTTTGAAAGAATCTTGTCAACTAATGAAACATATGTACTTCAAAGTGCATATGTTTAAAAGAACTCGGCTATTGTCATGAATAATTTAATCGCCGCTTAAATCAATATTAGAAAGATATGTACAATGACTAGGGGAAGCTGCAGGATAGATTCATTCAGTAAATTTCATATCTGTCCCTATTTCTCTAGTCTCCCTCTTTCAAACTAAACTTTCATTGCAGTGTTGGCAAACAGCACGAATTCATTGTCCACCGACCTTATTCAGCCGACAACTTGCGCTCCGAGTGTGAATTTACGAAGGGTCGATTTAGCGATCTTTTTAAGCAGTGCTCCTCCCAGTTGTTATACTGTAGGGACTTTCAACCTCCGCCACCCCCTTTATTGGGCGACTATTGTTCACTATTCGGCTAAGTCCAAAGATCTTTGTAGATGAGCAACCAGCTTTTCCCTGTGTATGCCTTAAACACAGAGCTCCGTACATATGAGCGTTTAAATGCGCACACACTTCTTCTTATATTGATATTTTCTTTTGCTCCCATTTCGCTTATTGAATGTCGCTTTACCTGTTCCTTATATTTCAAAACAAAAGTTATGAAATTATAAAGAAAATATAAATAAATTCATCTTATTATGGATAATTCAATTTTTCGATACGACAGTATAATAATCGATTATCCCAAATAGCTTTAATATGAGGCGTGTACCGAGCCTAATGTTGAAATCCTAACTTCCAAGCTGTCGTTATGACTGACGATAGTGGGCTCCTTTTTAGTCGGCTACGGCCGCCATAGCTATCTATGTTCTCTGCTTCAATATAAGCGATTTTCGACGTTTTATGAATGCTTTCATTTCTTCCAGCTCAAGTTGTATTTCTCGGCAGCGAAGCTTTGCATTTCCGCAGCATTCACAAAGCTGCGGTTCGGCAACCCCTTTGGTGGTCCCAAGAGTGCGCACAAGCTAACAAAGGTAAGAAGAAACTCTACAGCCAATACAAAAGGACCTGCACCACCCCCCAAACATGGTTATTTTTAAAGCAGCAGCGGTGAGATCTTGGCTAATAATCGCCAAACGCACAAACAATTTTTTTTCGAACTTATATTTCGACTGTAATTCCAGAACTTTCTTCCTTTTAGTGATGAAAGTTTACACAGATACAAATATCTCGTCCTCCAACAACTCCCTCCACTGACAGTCTCCGGTTATGGGCCTGAGTATAACCAAACCGATCTCCGCTCCTGCTGCAGTGTTGCAGATCATTAGGTTTTATAGTTTGTAGACATTCGAGTTTCTTCGTAACCTAGCCCTTTCTAAAATTGATGAAATAACACCGCACTGCCAGATCTTTCATAACTCATCTTAAAGGAAAATTCATAAATTAGCAAATGACGGTGCTCTTTGGCCCAGACATATTGATTTCGTACACCTATGTCTCTAGTCATGTTCCATTCTCTCGGCTATCATAGCATCTTTGCTGGAGCTTGTATAACAATTTGGATTCGAATCTTCTTTCCCTATTTAGAACTACAGCTTTGTAATTTCCTATCCCAAACACCTGAGATAGTCTGAAGTTGGCGGTACAACCAACACAATTTCCTGACCTTCATTTCAATAATGGAAAAAAATGGTTCCAGACCGATTATAAGTAATATTTCTATAAATTCTGAAACAATATTAATATATTATATAATAGTATATATATATTATATATATATATATTATTTATAAATATTATATATATATATAAATTATATATATATTCATATATTATATTATGATATAATATATAATTTATATTATATAATATATATATATATATAATTATATTAATATTATTATTATTATATATATATATATATATTATATATTTATATATAGTTATATTACACAAGAGTATCCATAATAGTATACTAGAGTTGTGAGTTTTAGAGATGATATCGAAATGAAAAGTATGATGATTTTGTGTTGGTGAGAAGGAGATGTTGAAGTATGTGTTGGTTGATTTAAAACAGTGAGGGGTTTAGGAATGAGATTATCGTGATCATTATTGTTTGTTCTATGTTAAAATTATGTTAGTGGGGGCTTTGGAATTTGATGGGAAGTGTGATACGAAAGTAAGTAGGGTACAAATTAAGATTGAGAAGTTAAAGTGTAGCAGGGAATAAGTAAGTCTGGAAGAGCGCTCGCTAGTTAAATCGCCGGTGAATGTGAACAAGTGATACTGAACAAATCTGGGGCAAATGAAGGTAGCAATTGTTAGTAGTGCAAAGAGAAGTATGTGATGTGCTAAAGTAGGATAAGAATGTATGTTAACAGCGAATGGTGAATGAAGAGGTGATGAAAGGGTTAAAGGTAAAAAAGAAGCGTGGTTGAATGTACTAATAAAAAATGATTGATAAGTTCAAAGTTACCTGGAATTATAAGAGGAAAAAAGAAATACAAAAATGTATACGTAGAGAAAACAAGTAGGTAATTTGAACAGTGTAAGGAGGTTTGAATGAGGACAGTACAATTGATAATAGGAAGCTCTTCTGGAAGAAGCGCGATAAGGTTAGAATGAGAATATAGGGGAATCTGCTTAAATTATGAGTAGGGTGATGGTGCTTTTGTAACTGATGAAAAGGATGTGGACACTTTGAAGAAAGAACACTTCAAGAATCTGCACAATATTAACAGTAATGATTGATGGTGTTATTGTGAATGTGTGGGTTTGATGGTGCGAAAAGGAATAGGTATTTTGGGGATGAGGTATTAGTAAGGAGGAAGTAAATAGGAAGAGTTAAGAGTGAGAAGTAATGGTAAAATCTGCATGTATAGTGAAATTACTAAAGAAATGATCAAGAGCGAGGCGAGATGGTGATTGATTGGTTTGGAAGTGTGTAATAAAAGCGTTTTAGGAGGGTTATTAGATGTCCAAGGATCTGGAGTGAGAGCTTGTTAATAGTACCCTTGTTATAAGTGGTAAGGGAGAAAAAGGGGAACTGTAGAATTTATAGGGGAATAAGTTTATGAGGTATGTATGGAAGTTATTATGCTGGTTATTTTTGGTTCGAAAGGAAGTGCGTGAGTGACTGAGGACTGATTGGTGAAGAACAAGGTGCATTTATGAGTGGTAGAAGATGTGTGGATAAATTTTATACATTGAAACAAATGATTGAGAAAATGAGGGAGAAGATAAAATAAATTTATATATTTATTTATGGATTTACAAAACAGGTTATGATAGAGTTAATAGGGAAGCTCTATGGCGGGTTTGAGTGATATATGGTGTTGGTGTAGGCTTTAAATGGAATCAAAAGTATGTTGACGATTAGTGAAAGCGTGTGTAAGAATAATGTGTCAATGGTGATTGGTTTAGATTAATAGCGGAGTGAGACCAGGATGTGTTATGTCTCCTTGTGTATTCAATTTGTTATTATGGAATGGGTTATGAAAGAATTTCGAGGGATGGCAGGAAAATTGTTTAGAAATGATGAGAATGGATGAGGAGTGGAGGGTTTACCCTAACCTATTGTTATGCGGATTGATTTGGTTCTGCTGTGCGAGTTAAGAGAGTTTGAGGAGATTGATTGAGAGATTGGCAGGTATGTAAAAAGAGGGTTTGTTGAAAGTAAACGTAATAAGAGTAAGGTTATGCGTTGTGATCGTATGACAGTCCTCTCAGTGTGAAGGTTATGTTTAGATGATGAGCCAGCGAGCAAGTGTCTGAGTTTAAATATTTAGTATGTGTTGGATGAAAAGGGAACGTGGATGATGCAGAGTTTGTAGTAGGAAAGTTGGAATGGAAGGAAGAGTGGCTGATGCACAATTAAATCGTTGGGAATGTAAAGGGACTAAGTTTTGATGTGCCGCTAGGAGTTCTTACATGAGGTGTTATGATTGTTATCCTGTGTTATTGTATGTAGTGAGACTATGGTGCTGAATATAGAAGTATAGATCTAATATGTTCCAATGTGTTTCAGATGGACAATCTTAGGGCATTGCTAGGTGTGAAAAAGAATTAATAAAAATGAGGAATGAACGTTATTAGAGAGTGGGTGTGTGGAAGTAAAGGGCTAATGATGAGAATAAATTGAAAGTAGTGTTGAGATGGTTTGGTTTCATGTTGAAATAGGATAATGGATAGTCGTTTGTTTTAACTGATGTATAGTGGTGATGGTGTTGCGAACCGACCGGCTGGTGACCGAAAGATAGTTGGATTGAGCGGTGAGACTAATGTTCTGAAGGAGAGGAAATGTGATGTTTAGGCAGAGGCGAGAATGATAAAGGTGGCATTGATAGGATGGAGAATGGCGGGTGTTGTATTGGGCATGTTGTGGCCCACCTTGGGCCAGGGTATGAACTCTTACATGTACATTACTCATAGTGAGGCCTCGTTCTCGGTTCCTATGATTTCGGTAGTGTGGAGTTTCTGTCTGTGCGAGCTCTTCATTAATTAATGGTATCAGAGATGGGGTGCGTAAGGCTGGCTTATCTTTTTCGAGCGTTTGCTCCATGTTCTCCTACTGCTTTTCTTTTCGATGCTTGTACAGCACCTTACCCCATATCTTGGGGCAAAGAGGAAGGTGAAGAAGAAGAAGAAGATATATATATATAGTATATATATAATAATACTATATATATATATATATAATATATAATATATAAATAAAATATTTTATGATATATATACTATATATATATTCTTAGAAATTTATTTAATATAAATATATTATAATCATTATATTCAGTTAGATATTGGTAGTTTAAAATATCGTACTATGCCTACTACGGCTCGTCGATGGCCTACAATAACACTTTTTCTATTTTCTACTACCACATATAAACAATAGTATAATTCAAAATTTCTAATATATATATTTAGATATCCAATTTAGGTAATATCAATTAGATATTCACATGATTATTGAGTACATTAATGATATATTATATATGAGGTGTAGTTTGGAGGTGATTTATCATGTAAGTAATTTTAACTGTATT
>JABUQX010001445.1:0-17500 GCA_015478945.1 Trachelipus rathkii
GAATATATTATATAATATATTAATATATATATATTATTAATATAAATATGATTACTATATATATATTAACTATAGTATATATACTATAATAATATATAATCATATATTACACTTAGTTTATATATATATATTAAATATGATATTAATCAAATTTATAATATTTATCATATTATATAATATATATATCGTATATCAATAATAATATAATACTATAGTATAATATATATATATATAGTAATATATTAAACAATTATATAATATTATATAGTATATAGTATATATTATATATATATATAATATATATAGATATATCTATATATATATAGTAAGATTAATATAATATATTATATATATATAAATTATTAAAACTATAGTAAGTATTATATATAATATATAGTAATATAATATATAGAGTACTATATAATATGAATATAATATATATATATATATTTATATTAATATATATTATAATATATAATTAATATATACTTATATTAATATAATAAATATAATATAAATTATATATTTATATATATAGAATTATATAAATATATTAATATAATATAACTTAATATTTACTATATATAGTATATAATGATTATATATATAAATAATAATTAGATATATATTATAATAATATTATATATATATATATAGATATTAATCTATTATACTACTAATACTACTTAATAATAATCCGTATATATATTATATAGTAATATATATTATATATATATATATGAATTAATTATTATAATAATATTAATGATTAATATTATAATATATATATATCTAACTATAATATCTATATTACTTACTTTCTATCCGTTTTACCACTCCTTAGACACGTAATATAGTAACGTACTTACAGAAGCGCCTACTCAGAATATCCGAGAGTACATTCTGCGCGCAACTCCTCGTCCAGAGATACTCAGGCATGAATTGAGTTCCGGATTTGTCACTGGGATAGAAGTAGTATAGAGTATAAGCAGGAATGTGATATTGTTTTTTCTGGGACCATAATTGGTTATAAGTTTTAACAATATAATTTATAGGTAGTGGTTGCGTATACCTAGTGTTAGAATCTGTGTTTGTATATTGTAGTTTATGTGAGGATGGTGGCCGTACATCTTAATTATGGCCATAAGAGATATGACTGAACATTTATTGGAAAGTGAGTGATAATTTTTGGAGGGTAGTTATTTAGTATCTATTGGTAAGATTTTGGATTCATTAGGAATGTTTAATATTATTTAATATGCTTGATTATTTGTTCCTACGTCTTAGGTAAGTTTCTGATTAGCGGTTGGGCAGATTTGTGGTGTATGATTTTATGTTTAGTAGGGTAGGATGTTGTTACAGTAATAGTATATATAGATCGCTTTGTTAGGATAATAGTATGAACCTTGATAAAGAATAGAGAGTGTTAAGTATATATTCATATCTGTGATGGATTAGGATTGAGAGACAGAGAAGACGCATTTAATACGCAATGGAGATAGTATAAACTGGGTAAGTTATATATGAGTTTGGATAAAAACTAAAATATTGTGTCCAGAATATGAATCCACAGATGTAAAGTGTAGTCATAATTTTCGTGTTGGCTCGTGCTATGTGAGGATATGTTATGATTAGTACTATACATCCTGCTATCAGTGATTTGAGGTTATAGTATTATATCAATGGGCCGGCCGTATCAGCTTTCCTAAAGTGCGTTTGGAAGTTCTTATGTCACTTTAAGTACAGTAAAGATGGTGTCCAAGAGTGGGAGTGGGTCCGCCAAAAAAATGTTTATAAGATATCGAGCATATGTATTGTATGTTATAATATATATAATATATATCTATAATATGGTTATGGATTATCTTTTGTTAGTTTTGTGAGAAAGTATCCCGTGCAAGCGATGGTTATTTTAATAATTATCAGTATTTACGTCAATAAACTATATGTAATGATTAGTTTTAGTTTGTGTGTCTATATGTGTTTCGCAAATTTGAAAAGTGAGTAGTCAGTGTTACTTACCTAGAGAGACTTTGTGGGATTTTTATGAAAGGGTATTAGAATATTAGTTATTTATATATGGGATTTGGGGGGAGGGGGTACTATAGTATATAGTAGTGTTGAGCGAGTTCAAGTTGTGATAAGTATTTGATTACGTGTTTATGGTGAAGTGAGCGGACATGTACTAAGTTCATGTCTGTTAGATGGTTTTTCCATAAGGTGTTGAGGTATAGTGATTTATAAAATTTTAGGGCTACAAAGACAACACAGCCCAATACTGTTTGTATGAGCAAGTTCATTTCTATATATATTTCTAGAATCGTGATAAAGAATCTTATTTAGTGTATTTTCGCATCAGTACCTGACGTATAACGAGAAATGGAATTCTTATATTGGATATTTAAAAGATGGTGTCTGTCCCTGTGTTGATGCATGAATAAGAAAAGTGAGAGTGATGTTGGTCTGTTGTTAATTATTCTGTATCACTAAAATAGTGGAGGTAGAATAGACTTTTCTTACAAAGTGAGTCGTCTTTGGTAGCGTACGTGAAATAGTCGTTATTTCCTGTTTGGATTCTTTATGTTGTCCTGTTTGTAGCGTAATGCTGCGGCTAGTTTTAACATAGGCCCATTATCCTTCTGACAGATAAGTTTAGATGATCCATTTTAGCTTCCTATGAGTGGTGTTGGGCATAAGCATGTGAGTATTTGCGTACTAAACGACCTTTGCTATCATGAGCGAGCTATATGATTAGGTTGTGTGACTATGGTAAAGTCATGTAAGAGGCTAAGTTTGTATTATAATATGTTGTTAATACTTGTAGGACTACGTTTTGTGGGAAGAGATATTTAGAGATATTTATGAAATTCCTTCAAGTTAGAGATTGTGGGGTGTCTGATAATATGACTCATTATTTTCTCAGATCTTACTTTGTTCCTATGTCTGAATGCAGTTCCAGAAATAGTACATTAGCTAAGAGAATATTGCGTGGCTTCTATGCAAGAGCACTTAGAGAGTGTGGTGATCAATGTTAGGTATTGATCAGGTTTATTAAATGAAGTTGTCTAATTTTTCTTTTTGTTATAATGTGCCGAGATTTTGTTAATTTTCGCTGTGTGTCTATAACTGGGATGCTATTAAATTCATTAGATGGTTAAAAGGACATGAAATGTAAGGCTGGAACAACTACAAGATGGAATGAGATAAACACAGTGAGGGAGTTGAAAAACAAAATATTGGCACACGACTCTTGAGATTTCACCTAATATGTGAGCTATGGATGAGCTAGCTCTCTTTGTAACCACGCCAGAAATCTACCTCAGGCGCCGAAATAAGACTATTATTTGATGTCACCCGTCGAGGACTGGAGAAATGTTGCATTGTAAGATTAGCTGCCGCAGAATGGAAGAGTTTGAAGAAAAATGCTCTGTGTTGTGTCTCAATAAATGATTTTCCTAAGGTGATTGTAATAAAAAATTTCCTTTAGAACGAATATGAGGGCCTGCTTTGCTGGTGCGGTCATGTGGATAAGGCCTCTAATATCGTGCTTGTCTTATAAACTAGTTGTTTTTAAGAAATTAATTTTAGTATATGATTGGGAAGTTTGCGCTATGTGTGCAGATGCGAATCCGTCTAATGCTCCTTAATATTTAATTACTGTCTCAGGACTGGAGTAATTGTTATTTCACTATATGGCCCGATTTTGAGAGTAGATACTGAAGGTTTCTTGAACCTTTGTTTCGTCGCACAAGGTAAGGTATTTTATGCTAAGAGAGACTAGGATGAGGACACGAGTGTTGCATTGGAGATTTGGGGGTTTCTCTGTGCTGGCTTTTGAGGTGTAATAGCTGGACGAGTCTCAGCAGTTTGCGAGTAAAGGGCTGTGCTGGGTTTGCGGTGAGCATTTTCAATGATTCTGTGATATCATAGGTTACGCACAATGCATGTTGTTTAGTATAGTAGTTGAAGTGTTGGATTTAAATTCTTGGTCGAGAAAAAATGTTTGTAAAACCTAAATTCGATATCAGAGAGTTGATTTGGTTGTTACTCGTAAAGCAGTACCATTCTGTGGTTATTTTGGGTTTCGGTCTAACAAAAAAGAGTATAATCGTCAATGTAATATCACAGCTCAGCGCGCAGTGATGCTGACATTGTTGTTTTTCCTTGAGTGCGAGGTATGCGCATTTTTTTTTCATAATCACGTTTGTGTCAATTAATACAGTGTGTTATTATACGGATTAGTTGGCACGTTATTCCTAATAATTTGTGTTTTCTGAATATTCGTGGAATACTGTCATTCTCTGGAATCGTATAATTGTGGGTTAAATTGAATACATCTGAAGGAAGTGAAAAGATATGCAAATTGTATAGTGAAATATGGCAATTTGCTGAGTTATTAGGGTACTGAGGCCTGTGCTAGTATAACTTTCTGAACCTCCATTGTTGTCTTTCCCAGTCAGTTAGGTGGAATATGTTCTATGGTACACCCATTGTGCAAAAGACTCCAACTGATCCAACAGGCTTTTACATTCATTTATTTATAAGTATCGTTGTTTTAATTGTGAATAAGTTCGTGTAGTTATTGTATTGACGATATATTGCTTGCTATACTAATTTATCCTGTATCTAGTATGGGCTTCAAGTGTGTTTGTTAAGTGGAGGTGAAGTTTATAATAGCCATTAGGAAAATTATTAATGCTTTATCACTTACTAAGAGTTAACATATGTAGAATCTACTTTAATTACAACCTAGAAGCGGACACCAATTAGTAGTAGCTGTTCTGTTGCACGGATATGTCTGCTTATGCTTAATTAATTATCATCGATTACCCTAGTCATAAAAGACGAGAATTAGTATTATACATATGTTACTTTCAATATATCAAAATTTGATTAACATAATCAAGCTTCCCACAATATAAATATAAGTCTTATTCCTTGAATCAAATTAATGAGATGTGTATTTAGCCTTTTATCTATCCGCTTAGATTTTAAGAATGTGTTCGATCAAATAATAAACTATCAATCCTAGACTTTTGTATGCTTACATTCATGAATATTGAGCAAATCTAGGGAATAAAATGCTAGGTAATTCATCAGTTGCTTAAAACCTAGTCTCCAGAACTAATGAGCGCACATCATACATAGCAAGGGAGGCAAAATATTGCAGTAAAGAGGAAGAGGTAAGAGTATACGGGCCTCGTTTTATGCCATTTCATTTATTAAAATAAATATTGGCAGATGCTGCTTTATATCCATTTGCAATAATTGCGAATCAATAATTATAACTAGAGTAAAGTTAACCATGCTAAAAACAATCTTAATACAGACTTTAATATTTGTTATTTAATTTAATGTAACATGCGTTTTTAAAAAAATTCATTGCTGCTAGTAAAAAAGAATCTAGATTTGATACCAAAAAAAAAATTAAGAAATCAACTAACTTTGTAATGCACAGTTATAATAATTAAGATTCAGTGTTGGAGAAATTTCCTTCCATACCCCCTGTTCTTCAAGAATATAAACTCATAAGCTATTGGCGTACACAGATCTTCATATTCATATAATATATAGGAAAAGGCCAAGCGTCATACCTCTTGTTGTACGAACGAAAAAATACGAAATCCACGTGAACGAAACTTCTTAAGGAATAATTTGGAAGAAGAAAAAGACCTTGTAAAAAAATATCCTCTCTCTCTGCTCTCCTATACTATTATATATATACTACTCGTCATAAATATTATATCTATAATAATATTAAGAATTTGATGCTTGCTACTGAGACAGTTACTTTAGATCCAATATTAATTTATATTATATTAATTTCTGAAATTTATTATGCATTTATATATATATGTGAATCAGTACTTAGTGCACATATTGAATGCATCGTCTTTAAATTTTTACTGATATGTTAGTAGCACCATTAAAAGCGAGCCAAATATATCTCTTTTTGTAGAATTTGTTTTAACAAATAATAAAGCCTCAAGGTACGACAGGGACAAATTCAGAAACGGTCCTGTCAAATTTTACGTAATTTCCCCTCTGACTTAATTGCAACTTAATTAGCAATACGTCTTATTGGTTGAGGTTTTTTTTTCCTTTTCTTGAACCACGCCACTGAATTTTATATATATAACTATTATTATAGTATATATAAATATATTAGAGCTACTTTTAATTTTATATATTCAATTTTATATTTATAATTAACTTTGGATATTTACAGCACAGGGCTAAGTAGTAAACATTTTGCCATCTCCAACTTTGACTTCGAACCTTATTATTATGAAGTTATAAGATTGGATATCCAATAATGTTAATTTCCAATACCAGGGAACATTTCACCTCTGTTGGTACACTATAATCCCAAGTACAATAGCAACTACTACTAAATTTAATATCATTAATACTAAGCAATGGCTTCAATAAATACGTACTTGAATTCATCAAGTCAATTAACTATATGCAACAGCATAATATATGTTCCGTAGTTGGAAGTTCATGGCAACTTTTTTATCGGGTAGTTGATAAGTAGTATTTTAATTATGAGCTTGAATCAAGAGATTTTTGGGGAAGTATTCTTGTATTGTTGTCAGATAAATAATAAAATCATTTAACCGTCTACCGGTACCACACGTGCCGGAAGTGAAAATTTCAAACGTCATGAAATCAGCTAATCTCAAGTATATCTACAAACGCATGATATAATATTCTCTTGAAATGAAATTGTCCAACATTTTTAAAGCTTTTTATAAAACTCCACTTCTAGCGAGACTATTATATACATTCAACATTATTATATTAAATAACACCTTATAAACTTCCATCAATAGCAGTCAATAAGAATATAATAATGAATTATGTACATATTTACAACTATATTATAGAATTTTTATTTCAAGTTTTCACTTTTTAGAATAGCAAGAAGGATCAAAATAATAAGGACATTAATTTACCTCCACTTTCTTCTATTAAAGAAACTAAGATAAAGTCTTAATGAATAGCACTCAGGGCTTCTATCTTTTTTGCTTATCGTTTCTTTATCCAAATTTTTAAATCATTGTCTTCTTTTTATTACATAAGCAACGACAGAAAAAGTTTATAATAATAAATAATAAGTATAAATATTATTACATCAATTGATTTGTCGACCCAGATTAGAATAAGAATTTTCCAATAATTTTTTAAAACATCTTTATGTTTATTTCTTAATTATTTGATATTAATGAAGATTAGGGCAAGGATCAAATGAATTAAAAAAGGCGTAATGTTGGACATGACTGACAAATTACGGCTAAACGCGCGAGGCGCACAGCGAAAGTCACGCTACCTAACGAACACCAGAGTACACACACCAGCATGAGACGGAGCACCCCACAAACACACACGAGTGTACATCACCACAACAAACACCCAACACACACATATTAAAACACACGCAATCACACACCCTACAACACAATATATAATATATAAAATATATATATAATATATAATATAGTTATATATATAATAATAGATAGTATTATATATAATTATTAATATATAGTTCTCTGAGCCCTAGATATAGGATATAGTATCATTATATATATACATATAGACCTATAACTTATATAGTATATATATATATAATATTAACCTTATACTATATAATATATACTACTATATCTATACTTTTTCCTACATACTATATACATATATATACATTTTCCTAAAAAATAGTATATTATAAAATTCCCTATAGGCGTATATTTAATTATACATACCTATATGATCGAATATAGTATATAGATAATTACATATGTATTCTAAATTATAAATTAATATAATAAAATAATAAAAATTAAGGCTAGATATGTATATATAAATTATTAATATATATACTATATTATATATATAATATAATATTTAGTTAATATATATATATATACTATATATATATATTTATAGATTCTATATATATATTTATATTATATATATATATATATATAATATATATAATATAATATAGTAAATATATTAATTATATATATATATAAGTATATATATATAATTAAATATTATAATATTATTATATATATTATATAAAAAATATATATATATATTTATTGTATATATATATATAATATAATTTATAATATATAATATATATATAATAATGATAGTAATTAAATATTAATATTATAATTCATATAGAATACTTAATAAATTAATATATCAAATTATAATATATATAATATATAGTAATAAATTAGTAATTATATTATATAATAATACATAAATTTATATTTTTAAAGTTAATCGAATGATTGAATAATAAATATTAATAAGTTATAAAATTTTAATCTCTAATAATAATTTAAATTAAATTAGAATTATTTTAAATTTATCATTATTTTTATAGTATATGTTAACTATATATTATTATATAATATATTACGTTCAGTATATATATATATATATTATAGACGACCATTGATCTTAAAAAAAATTATTTGTGGAAAATTATTATCACTGATATATTCAAGAAGCCTAGGGGGGGGGCCATTGCCCCCGCTACCCGCCCCCCCCATACGGCCCCATGTAATGTAATATATAGTAATATAATATATATACTAGTAGTGATATATATAATATAGGAGCCCGTTAATAATGTAAAGGGTGGGCCCTAATGGAGGTGTAGGTGCCTGGCCCTATATATACCCACTTATAACAGTTTTATTAGCATCATCATCCTTATAGATGCGTAATACATTCTACCAAACAATAGTATTATATCTATATATTATTTTATTTATAATAGACGTACATACCTTAATAGTATATTATTAATATAATTAATATATATTTATAAATTAATTAATATATATAATATAATAATATTATATAACAATTATTATCTATTATGTAATATTAATAATTTTAATATCTATTATATATAGTCAATATATATATATAAAGTTATAATATTAAATAATATAATAATATAATATGTATATACTAATTGATATATATAATATTTATAACTATTAATTATATAATTATTAAGCCTTATAGCCGCTATTATTTTTTTATTATATGAAGGCTTATATATACTTTGCTGAGTAGTAGGTACTGGTAATAAATGTATAGGGGAAGGGCATGCCTTCACTGATATAATATATATCAATACATTGCGTAGTACCTAGATATCAACCTATTTAGTAAGATCAGTATAATCATTATATATACTAAGCTTCAATTAGTAAATTAATATACTATAATATATACTATAATATTATATCCCTTAATATATTATATATACCTATATATATATATATATCATTATATAAATTATAAACAATACCTATTATTAATATCTTCCACTATTAAAGTATATATAGCTACTTTATATTACTTATACGTATATATAATATTATATTAGTCATATATATATTATATTATCATATTATAATGAATAATATATATATATATATGTATATACTATAATATATATAAAATATATATAATATATTATTATATATATATAATAAATATATATATATATATAATATATATATATATATATTATATATAATATTGTGGTAATTATGTATGTTGTGTAGGTGTTTGTTGTGTGTGTGTTGTGGTGTGTGTTGTGTGTGTGTGTGTGTTGTGTGTGTTGGTGTGTGTGTGTGTAGCGTCTGCGTGCTCGTGCGTGCGCGCGCTTGGAATTTTTTGTTCAGTTTTTACCTAAACCGCTTTTTAAGATCCTTATTCATTTAAATAAATAATTTAAACAATCCGTATAATTAAAAAAAAAATGTAATATTTATTTTAATCAATAATCTAATAGATCACTTTTCTTTGCTTATATGAAATAATAAGAAATGGATAGAAAAAGATTTTTGGAAAAGTAAAAAAATTTTGTTCAATTATTTCTATTATAAAAAAAAAGTATTTTCTTCTTTAAATTTTTTATTACAAAATGATATAATAAAATAAAAGTATTAATAATTAGATTTAACTGTTTTTTCTTTTAAGTATATTTGTTAAGCTCGAGCATATTAAGAACTTAAAAATTTTGAATCTTCACTGAGTCAGTGTATAAAAATTTTGATTTCTCGTTCATTACACTAATAGGCTAATTATCAATATAATTATTATATATATATTATATATAAAGTATATAATATTATAATATATACTATATATATATAGTATATATATTAATATATATATATTAATATATAGATTGATAAATATATATATAATAATAATACAGTGGCGCGTACCTTTGAAGGCTTTAAACTTGGTTTAGGGCAATATATAATATATCATATATATATATACTATCTAATATAATATATATATATATATATATATATATATATATAGTATATATTATTATAATTATATATATAGCAAGAGAGAGGAGAGTAGAAAAAATATTCAAACTTTCTTTTTCAAATATATTCTGACGGTGAACGCAAAGTTGCTCGTACTCGCTGAATATTCGCGTTAGGTTTGGGGTCGGTTGGGTTTTCCGTATTATATTTTATACTAAATATGAAGAGCTGTCGTAGGCCCATACTTTGGATTTAAATTATTCTAAGAACAGGGTAGCTGAAGAAAGATTTTCCAAGCATGATATTTAATTATTATACATGTTATAATTAACAAAGTACTTTATTTCTCTTTAATTTTTTTTTTTTTTTTTGCTTCTAATCTCAGTCTTTTTTACACGTTCATATATATAAACTGTAATAATTTTAGTCACACGCTACATAGATATCGTAAAATATTAATTATGGGTAGCGCAGCTAACCTACCCTCCCTCCCATGATAACGCCCTCTGAGAATTATATATATATAAGTTAGTATATTATTAATATATGATACATATAAGTATATATATATATATCAATATTATTATTACTATAGTATATATCAATATATAAAAATATATAGCTATATATCTATATATATAAATATAAGAACTCCGATCTACGCTCCCCATCATCAGTACTAAAAATCAAGAACCATCAACGAAGACAACACTGCCCACAATAACAACGAATCATAGCAGAACTAAAATAAAGCCCGGATTAGACAACTCGAACCAATTATCATATCGAAACATACATACCCTCATAAAAATAGTCACATTAAGGCCTCAAAGACCTCAGCAAGCCACAAACAAATTTCACATCTCTAATGCTAATCAAGTAGCCTAACCGAACTTTCCCAGAAGATACATAAAAAAAAATACACGTCACGACCCTATTATCACCCTGCAAATAGACAAACTTACTTAAAATGCGCACACTCATCCGAGATAAATCAACAACCACATCACGCAATGTTACAGAGATTATCATCACTTAAACACCCAAAACTAATTTAATGACAAACAACATTCTTCGAGATAGCTTCACAAACTTCCTCACTCAAAATAATACCAACACACTAATAACCAATGAATGTGGAAGCATTCCACCGACCCAAAATTCATCCGTTTTGCAGAAGAGGTTCATCGGAATCCTCAAAAACGAATAAAAACTTACAAAACCCCCAATCCAACAAAACACGCAAACTTTCTTGCAACTTACTTGAACAAAGAATGTCCATAATCCACATCGCTACACCTCAGAAACGGAAAATCATCAAAAGCGTCGAGAAAATATATATCAACCACGTACCCAACAATCATAAATAATAACTCTACCAATTTAGCACTTAAAAAACAACACTTAAAAAACACTATAAAGGGCCTTACAAACTCACCAGCAACAGGCCCAGACAATATCTCAATCAAGCACCTCAAACACCTAGAGAACACAGCCTTAACCAAATTAGCACAAATATACAACAGTTCCATCAGCCTAAATTTCATTACCCCTATCTGGTAAAAAGCTATCATTATACTCAAGATGAATCCGAGTAAAGACCTCTCTAACCCCTCATCTTATCGTCCCATTTCTCTATTATCAACACTATGTAAAGTTCTAGAAAAAATCATGCTCAACAAAATAACACTAAAAATCACCAAACAAATTCCAACTCGGCTTCAAAGAAAACCATTCAACCACAACTGTACTCATAAACATCATCTAACCCACAATCAATGGTTTAAACTTAAAACCCACTCACAAAACAGTAATTATAACAATCAATATTAACAAAGCCTTTGATACAGTACCCAAACATAACTTAATCTACAAAATAGCAAAATCAAATATCCCCACAAACCTAAAGAAATGGATTTCTAACTTTCTGTCAAGAAGAATAGCACAAATACAAACAAACAACATAAAATCCAGAACAGTAAACATTAATAACAGAGTACCTCAAGGTGCAATCATACCCCCACATTATTCAACTATTCACAGCCAACATCCCAGAACCACAGACAGACCACATAAACATAACAATTTACGCGGACGACATTACCATAGTCACTACACATCAGAATCTAAATACTGCCACAAACCTGACTGACGCAACAATACATAAAACAACTCCAAACATGACTAACAGACAATAGAATGTCCGCCTCACCAAACAAGTAATCAATTACTTTAATCACCACTGACCGCCAACACGGTACCACCACTCCCCCAAATCTATTTAAATAACATTTCCATACCCTTCAACAAAATCCCCAAAGTCCTCGGAGTAACACTTGACACTCATTTCAAATTTGCGAAACACATAGACAACAAAACATCATCAGCAAAGTGGAAACTGAACATATTAAAAACCATCGCTTGCACGGACTTCACAAACAACAAACAGATATCCACTACCATATAACAACAATACATATGTCCGACTCTAAACTATGCCCCTCCAACTTGGCACCCACTACTGACTAAAAATAACATAAAGAAACTCCAAACGACACATAGGAAAGCACTACCAATCGTAGCAGGATGTACATCAACAACACCAAAGCAATAGCTACACGAAGACATAGACATACATCTGGATACGATTGGCACACAATTCTTTGCCAAACTCAAATACCCCAACATCCATGCTATAATGCGCTCTCCAATCCTATCCATCACAGACTTAACAACTTCCTTCTTTACCAGCTCTATTTTACAAAAAATCCTGAACAACATCCTACCTTCACTAAACAATAAATCATACACCAAACAAATCCGCACAACACTATCAGAAAACTACCTAAGACGTAGAACAATAAACAGCATATTAAATAAACATCCAAATATCCAAACATCCAAATAGAAATAACACCAAAATTCAACTCACTTCCAATAACTAGTCAGTCATCCTTGGCCAAATTAAGATGCGGCCACCACCCAAACTTACAATATTACAAACACAGATTCAACCTATACCAAACCACTACAAATATTTGTATAAACTTAACCAGGTCCCAGAAAACATATCACACTTCCTGCTTACTCTAACTCTCTACCCAGAGCAATCCGGAACATTTCAGCCCTGGATAATCTCTGGACGAGGAAGGTTGCGGCGGCAGTGTATTGGGATTCGGTATGGCCGCTCTGAAGACAGAGTGGTCAGGAGTGAGAAAGTAAGAAAGTAAGTATATATATATATATATATATATATATATATATCAATTATAATTAAATGCTTATTATTTGTTAAACAAATATTATTATATATATATAAGATATATATATATATTTATAATATTATATATATATATATATATATTTATATATCTATTATATATATATATATAATACTATATATATTTTATAATATATTTATATATATATATATATATATAATTATATATATATATATATATATATATATATATATATATATATATATATATATATATATATATATATATATATATATATATATATATATATATATATATATATATATATATATAATATTATAATATATATTTTATATATATATATATATATATATATATTAGAATGCAGCTTTAAACGCTATCTGTTATATTTATATATTATTTTGCCCTTTAAGGGGAGATTTTATAATCAGACCCACTACTTTTTGAAGTCAAAATCAAAATTTTCACAATTTTTTTTTTATTATCTAGATTATTAGAAAAATTCCTCCTGAACATCATGGTGTAATTATTTTTTTAAAATTCTAAATGGTTTTTTAGATACTGAAATTTATTTAGAGAGGTGTCGAACTAAAAAATTTCAATTCCAGTCAAAATTGTAATTCCAGGTTGGTTAGATTAAAACAAAGTTTTATTTATAATTATAGAAAATCTATTTTTTTTTCAATTCTCAACCTCCCACCCATTCTTCGGATTTTACTCAGTCAAATAAATGGAGTCGAAGCCGGAGCCGGAGCCGCAGCCGGAGCCGGAGCCGGAGCCGGAGCTGGTGCTGGTGCCGGTGCCGGTGCCGGAGCCAGATCCTGGGTATAAATTTTTTTCAAGAAATAATTTTTTAGATGAAAAATTTATTGCCAGAAAACGTACTAAACAATTTTCAAATAGTGCAGAATCCTTAGTCGGATCCGGAGCCGGATCCGGAGCGGAGTCGAAGCCAGAGCCGGTGTCGGAGCCGGAGCCGGAGCCGGAGCCGGAGCCGGAGCCGGAGCCGGAGCCAGAGTATGAAATTTTTTCAAAAAATATTTTTTTAGGTGAAAAATTTATTGCCAGAAGACGTGCTGAACAGTTATCAAATAGTGCAGAAACCTTAGTCGGATCCGGAGCAGAAGCCGAAGTCATAACCGGATCCGGATCCGGATCCGGAGCCGGATCCTGGGTATGAATTTTTTCGGGAAATATTTTTTTGGTGAAAAATTTATTGTCAGAAGACGTGCCGAACAATTTTCAAATAGTGCAGAAACCTTAGCCGGATCCGGATCCGGATCCGGATCCTGGGTATGAATTTTCTTCAGAAAATATTTTTTAGGTGAAAAATTTATTTCAAGAAGACGTGCTGAGCAATGTTCAAATAGTGTAGAAACATTAGTCGGATTCGGAGCCGAAGCCGTATCCGGATCCGTATCCGGATCCTGGGTATGAATTTTCTTCAGAAAATATTTTTTGAGGTGAAAAATTTATTTCAAGAAGACGTGCTGAGCAATGTTCAAATAGTGTAGAAACATTAGTCGGATCCGGAGCCGTATCCGGAGCCGGATCCGGAGCCTGATCCTGGGTATGAATTTTTTTCGGGAAATATTTTTTGGTGAAAAATTTATTGTCAGAAGACGTGCCGAACAATTTTCAAATAGTGCAAAAACCTTAGTTGGATCCGGAACCGAAGCTGAAGTCGGAGCCCGATCCGGATCCTGGGTATGAATTTTCTTCAGAAAAATTTTTTTTAGGTGAAAAATTTATTTCAAGAAGACGTGCTGAGCAATGTTCAAATAGTGTAGAAACATTAGTCGGATCCGGAACCGAAGCCGAAGTCGTATCCGGAGCCGTATCCTGAGCCGGATCCTGGGTTTGAATTTTTTTCGAGAAATATTTTTTGGGTGAAAAATTTATAGTCAGAATACGTGCCGAACAATTTTCAAGTAGTGCAGAAACCTTAGTTGGATCCGGAGCCGAAGCTGAAGTCGGAGACGGATCCGGAGCCGGATCCGGATCCAATTTATGAATTTTCTTCAGAAAATATTTTTTGAGGTGAAAAATTTATTTCAAGAAGACGTGCTGAACATTGTTCAAATAGTCTAGAAACATTAGTCGGATCCGGAGCCGAAGCCGAAGTCGTATCCGGAGCCATTTTTTTCGTTAAATACTTTTTTAGTGAAAATTTTTTGTCAGAAGACGTGCCGAACAATTTTCAAATAGTGCAGAAACCTTAGTCGGATCCGAAGCCGAAGCCGAAGCCGAAGCCGAAGTCGGAGCCCGATCCTGGGTATGAATTTTCTTCAGAAAATTTTTTTCTAGGGGAAAAACTTATCTCCAGAAGACGTGCTGAACAATTTTCAAATTGTGTAGAAACATTAGTCAGATCCGGAGCCGAAGTCGTATCCGGAGCCGTATCCGGAGCCGGATCCGGAGTCGGATCCTGCTTATGAATTTTTTTCGGGAAATATTTTTTTAGGTGAAAAATTTATTGTCAGAAGACGTGCTGAACTATTTTAAAATAGTGTAGAAACAGTCGGATCCGAAGTCGAAGTCGGATCTAGAGCCGGATCCTTAGCCGGATCCTGGGTATAAATTTTTTTCGAAAAATATTTTTTAGGTAAAAATTTATTGCCAGGAGACGTGCTTGAAGAATTTTCAAATAGTGCCAGACCCGGTCGGAGTCGGAGCCGAAGTCGAAGTCGGAGCCGAATCCGGATCCGGATCCTGGGTATGAATTTTTTCCAAGAAATATTTTTTAGGTGAAAAATTTAATGGAAGAAGACGTGCTGAACAATTTTCAAATAGTACAGAAACCTTAGTCGGATCCGGAGCCAAAGCCGACGTCGGAGTGGAACCGAAGTCGGAGCCAGAGCCGGAGCCGGAGTATTAAATTTTTTCAAAAAATATTTTTTTTAAGTGAAAAGTTTATTGCCAGAGGACGTGCTGAACAGTTATCAAATAGTGCAGAAACTTTAGTCGGATCCGGATCCTGGGTATAAATTTTTTTTACTTCATAAAAATTTTTTTAGGGGAAAAATTTATTGCCAGAAAAGGTGCTGAACAATTTTCAAATAGTGTAGATACATTAGTCGGATCCGGAGCCGAAGCCGAAGTCGGATATGGAGCCGGATCCTGGGTATGAATTTTTTTCGAAAAATATTTTTTTACGTAAAAAATTTATTGCCAGGAGACGTGCTGAACAATTTTCAAATAGTGCAGAAACCTTAGTCGGATCCGGAGCCGAAGCCGAAGCCGAAGTCGAAGTCGAAGTCGAAGTCGAAGTCGAAGCCGGATCCGAATCCGGATCCGGATCCGGATCCAGGGTATGAATTTTTTCAAGAAATATTGTTTAGGTGAAAAATTTAATAGAAGAAGACGTGCTGAACAATTTTCAAATAGTGTAGAAACATTAGTCGGATCCGGAACCTGATCCTGGGTATGAATTTTTTTCTGGAAATATTTTTTTGGTGAAAAATTTATTGTCAGAAGACGTGCCGAACAATTTTCAAATAGTGCAGAAACCTTAGTCGGATCTGGATCCGAAGCCGAAGTCGGATCTGGAGCCGGATCCTGGGTATGAAATTTTTTCTAAAAATATTTTTTTAGGTAAAAAATTTATTGCCAGGAGACGTGCTGAACAATTTTCAAATAGTGCAGAAACCTTAGTCGGATCCGGAGCCGAAGTCGAAGTCGGATCCGGATCCGGATCCTGGGTATGAATTTTTTTCAAGAAATATTTTTTAGGTGAAAAATATATTGTCAAAAGACTTACTGAATAATTTTCAAATAGTACAGAAACCTTAATTGGATCCGGAGCCGGATCTGAAGCCGGAGTCGGAACCGGATCCTAGGTATGAAATTTTTCAATAAATATTTTTTAGGTGAAAAATTTGTTGCCAGAAGAAGAAGAATAATTTACAAATAAGTCAGAATTCTTAG
>JABUQX010001445.1:22500-25511 GCA_015478945.1 Trachelipus rathkii
ATTTTTTGGGATAATGTTGTGTGTATGTTTTTTTGGGGGGTGGGGAAGGGGGAGAAAGGATTTTTGTGAAGTGTCAGTAGTATTTATTGGGTTATAAAATTTTTTTTTTTTGCTTTTTTAAGGGCTTTGGTTATTATATGATGTGGATAAGAGAGTTTTTTAAAATTAGAAAACAGAAATTTGATTTCATTTTGTAGAAAGGGAGGAGAACATATACGGAGTGCTCGAAGAAATAGAGAGGAAAGTATACCTATTTTTGTGTAACGTGTTGGTATGGGTAAAAACGTTTTCCATTGTAGTTTGTGTTTGTGTTGGAGAATAAAATTTTGATTTGGCTTTTTTAAATGCAGTTGTAATTACTGTATTGGGATATTTTAGATTTTTGAACGTTGTTTTTAAGAGTTCTGTTTGATGTTTTAGAGTGGTAGGAGAACATATTTTACATACCTGTACCATATGGCACCGGAAAGAACAGGAAGAGGGAAAATATGGTAGTGTTCAAATAATTCCATAAAGATATTGGCTAATGTGGGGGAGAGTGGGGAACCCATGCTTAAACCTGTGTTTTGTTTGTAATATTTTGAATTGAAATGAAAAAAGTTATGTTCCAGAGTTAGAAGAATAAGTTGTTATAATGTTAAAAAAGGATAGGTTAGAGTGATGTTGTTTGTTTGTTATAAATCTGTCTAGAAGATTAAGAGTGAGAGAAACTGGTACTGATGTAAATAAGGAGACTACGTCAAAACTGAGTAATCTGTGTGTGTTGGGGTTTATATGTTTTGTTTTAAGGATAAAGTCTTCTGTGTTTTTTAAATGTGTATGTGAAATGTTATTAATAAGAGGAGTGAGTTGTTGAGATATCCAGCGGGAAAGTTTATAGGTTATGCAATCTGTATTGGAAATGATGGGACGGAGAGGTGTATTTTCTTTATGAACTTTAGGGATGCCGTAAAATTGGGAAATTTTTGGTAAATTTGATTTAAGAGAAATTTTTTTTTTATTTTTTTTTTTGTTTTTTTTTTTTTTTTTTTTTTTTTTTTTTTTTTTTTTTTTTTTTTTTTTTTTTTTTTTTTTTAGATTTGTGTAGTTGGGGGGAATGTGAAAGGATGGTTTTTAGTTTATTGTTAAATTGTGATTGGGAATTATTTAGTTTTTTTTTGTTAGGAGAGAATAAGTATTGTTGTCTGTTAATAAAGAGTTGCATTTGTTGATGTAATCTGTAGTGTTGAGGATGACTATATTATTTCCCTTGTCAGAGCGGGTAACAGTTATGTTTTTGTTTTTGGTAATAGATGATAAGGCTTTATAAAATAGTAGGGGAAACTTACGATTTTTTATTGTGTTTTGTATATTTGCTAGCAGAAATCCTTTAAGTATATCTTTATTGCAAGAAAGATCTGTGTCCGTAGTTTTCCATCTTTCAAAATTGAGTAAAAATTGGTTGATTGGGTCTTCATTTTATACTACTGACACTTCACAAAATTTCTTTCTTTCCCTTCCCCACCCCCAAAAAACATACACAACATTAACCCCCAAAAAATATTATCATAACACCCTCTACAATACACCATATACAGAAAACCTACATCATATCCAAATTACACACATTGGTACTTTTTACACACACGCAACACAAAAATTGGTACATTCTCTTCACTTTTCTTACGCGCACTCCGTATTTGTTCTCCTCCCTTTCTACAAAATGAAATCAAATTTCTGTTTCCTAATTTTAAAAAACTCTCTTATCCACATCATATAATAACCAAAGCCCTTAAAAAAGCAAAAAAAAAATTTTATAACCCAATAAATACTACTGACACTTCACAAAAATCCTTTCTCCCCCCTTCCCCACCCCCAAAAAACATACACAACATTATCCCAAAAAATATTATCATAACACCCTCCAACACTCTACCATTAAAAAAGATCTTCCTTCCTAACAGAAACTCCACAAAAAACAGTACACAATGTATCTACACAGTCCCCTGCAATAATTGCAACCTAGTCTACGTGGGGGAGACTCATGATTTCAACAGAAGAGCTTACCAACATAGACACGATTTAAGAATGGATAATGTAAACTCTGCTCTCACAAGCCATAGATCAACATTCAACCACATCATTAATATAGACCGAATAACCCCACTACTTTACATCAACGATCAACAAAAAAGACGTATGGTAGAATCTTATTGCATTAAAAATAGTAAAAACTTCAACAAGCAACAAGGAGAAACAAAAATAGACTACATTGAGAATTCCATAATAAAATCAACAAAATTTTACAGAAGAATAGATAGAGAATTAACCAACTAAAAAAATCTAGATAAAAAATTAATTCACAGAAAGACAGAAAAAAAGTAAATTGAACTTCCGACAGAAACACTTGAAAAAGGTTCCAGAGAGGAACGAAAGCTTGTGTTCCTTAACTGCTAGGATTGTTAATTTATTCTTTTATTGTTTTATTGATTTTAATATGTGCAATTAATAAAAATAGTTTCAAATAAACTGTGTGTGAATATGAAATATATATATATTATATATATATTATATATATATTATATATATATTATATATATATATATATATATATATATATATATATATATATATAATATATATATATATATATATATATATAAAAAAAAAAAAAGATATATATATATATATTATATATATATATATATATATATATATATATATATATATATATATATATATATATATATATTTATATTATATATAATAGTTATATATATATATATATATATATAATATATATATATATATATATATATATATACTATATATATATATATATATATATATATATATCAATCTCTTCTCTCTCCTCTCTCTATATTATATATATATATATATATATATATATATATATATAATATATATATATATATATATTATATTTTTATATACTATATATATATATATATAATATATATATATATATATATATATATATAATAAATATATATAATTATATATATATATAT
>JABUQX010001446.1:0-47391 GCA_015478945.1 Trachelipus rathkii
AAAGAGAGATTCCGTCAACACGCGGCGCTCACGCAAAATAGCCAATCTCATTGAGCAATGGCGCCAAGTCTCAAAAAAACTTTATATATATATATATAGTGATGTCGTGTAGTTGTATATTGTACTAGTTTATGGTATTATAATAGCGTATAGTGATGGTAGTGAGTATGAACTAGTAGGATATTATTGGTGTGGCATGGTCTGGGGCTTTGTGCCTGGTGGGAGTATACCATATTATATATGGTGTGTGTATTGAGTGGAGTGATTCGGCGCTTGTAGCTATTACTATATATATATATATATATATAATACTATACTATATATATATATTATACCTGTTAGCTATCACCGTCGGGTGTGCCCCTACCCCCCCCCTAACCTCAACTCACCACCCCACCCCCCCGTATGACCGGCACACCACCACCATTTTGCGCTACTCCCAATGCCCCCAGTCCCTCTTACGGTACTATTTGTGGGGTGTGCGTCTCCATCGTGCCTGTTCTTGTCCTGTTCTGTTCGTGTTCCCGTATGTTGACGTTCATGGCTGTGGGGATCTGGCGATCCCGCTAGAGGGAAGTTGTCATATCCTTGCCCATGCCGTTGAAGAATAAGATACCCCCCTTCTTTGTGTGGGGCGTTTTTTTGTTCCCTGTTTAGGTTTGGGAGGGGCCTTTTCCCGGTCCCCCTATTTTCTAAATCGTTTAATATTATTAATAATATTATATTTGTTAATGTAATCATTATACTACTATATGATATATAATTATTGATGGATATGAAGGTATGAATGGAGTCATTAAATAATATTGCGAATTATATGGTATAGTTTATATATAGGTTTTATAGTGTATAAGTTTGTTGGTTTGGTTGGTGTCGTGTTGTTATGGTGGGTTCATGGTAGGGCATTGAGGCCACATACAGGCACCGTGCACAATGTATTCCCCAGGTTTGGTGCATCAGGAAGGGTGTGGATTAACCGGCAGGGACCTTCCGCTCTTCCTGGGGGGTCGACGCCTAAGTTATGCAAGCACTAGGGGCATCTGCCTTGACACAAGCATGATAATGAATAGTGGACTGGTCTTTTTGGACCCCTCGGGGTAGTGCAAAGTGGAATGCGCAGGTCGACAACTTCGCACATTCCTGGCCAATACCAATTGGACGCTCCAATGTAAAGGCTCGAATAGTATGGATGTTGTGGGTGTGAAAATGAATGCATAGAATAGATTTTTGGTTTGATGGGGTCAAGTTTGTAGGAGGTTGAGCGTAATGGGGTAAGGATGTGAGAAATGTTGAAGAATGTTGTAAGTTGGCAAGGTATAGTAATGAAATTACTGGGTGAAAATGGATCACACCCACGGAGGCCGAGACTGGTACAATGCTTGATGTGGATTTGGAGAGTTGTGTAAAAAGTGGGTGTTTATAGAGGGTAATAGTTCCATAGTGGATTGGAGAGGAGCGTAAAGGTAGTACCCCTTTATATAGAGGGGGGGGGATAAGGGGAACCCGGGTAGGGAGATTATAGGGGGAGGTCTAATCCTTCATTAACCTTGCGTTGGGGGGAAGATTATTATGCTGGAGATATGTTGTTTCAAAAGAGTGTGCCCGAGTAAAACTAAGGATATATTGGTGAAAGAAATCAAGGTGCGGTTTAGGTAAGTGGTTAGATGGAGGATGTGTGGTAATATGCTTATACATTGAACCAGCGATAATGATTAATGAATAGCATACACGGAAGGTGAGAATCATCAATTGGCTATTTCAGGTTTATGGATTGGAACAGGTGTATGATATGATTATATAGGGAAGCTCTATTGGCAGGTGTTAGTGATATATGGGTGTTGGTGGAAAGCTTCTGATGGTATGATGCGATATCGTGGAGTTGTGGTAAGCATGGTGTAAGACTAATGTGACTTAAAGGTGCACTTGCCGATCTTAATATTTCATTCAGCCCCGGCATGTTGAGCAAGAAGGGATGTTCTAGTTCTGTCTTGGTTACTCAATTACAGTATATGGAGATGGGGTTTATGAGAAAGAAATTAGAAGTGTGGGGTTGGCGAGGGGATGGTTAAGATGTATGGAGATACATAAGAAGAGTGGAGGATACCTATATTATAATTAGCTGATAGAATTTGGTTATTGTGTAATGGCGAAATACGCGAAGAGTTTTGAAAGATTGGTAGAGGATTGTGCAGGGTGGGTGTAAGGAAGGGAAGGGTTTAAGAGTAAACAGTAGAGGTAAGAGTAGAAGTTGTATGGTTGAGTAGTGAGGACGTTTTCTCTGGGTGTGTAATTTAAATGTTATAAATGGGAGAATAGCGAGCTTGGGAACATATGTGGAAGTTTAAGTATTTCAGATATAATGTTGGATTATTGAAAGTGAATCGGATTATTGCAGCGTAGTACAGGAAAATGTGAATTGGCAGGAAGTTGTGTGGTGAATTAAATTCTTGGTGGAGTTAAATGGACTAAGTTCTTTGAGTGGCTTAGGGTCTTACATTGAGGGTATGTTGTTAGTTTGTGTATGTTATGTAGTGAAACTATGGGCGGAATTAAGAGGTATTAGATCTATAAGTACAATGTGTTCCAGATTGGACATATTTTGGGGGCGTGTTAGTGATGTGATGACGTAATTTGTATTATAAGTAATGAGGAATGAATGTATTAGATGGTTGTGTCGTGTGAAGTGGGTATGTGATAAAGTGAGAGATAAAATGAAGAGTAGCTGAGATAGGGTTTAGGTCTGTGGAAGGGATGATGATAGTTGGATTTGGTTAACAGAATTGTATAGACGTGGTAAGAGTGTAGGTAGGAATCGGAACGTGCCTGGAGAGACATGAAAGAAAGTGTGATTAAGTCTTTGAATAGAATGTGGAAGAGAAATGTGATTTGCAAGGAGGGGCGAGAAGAAGGTGCATAATGGAGGGAGTGGAATGGGCAGTGTTTTGTGAGGAGGGGGCATGGATAGCGGGGCTGGGCCAAGGTGACGTAGACACATTTGATGAGATGCCCACAGTGAGGGTTCCGTCGCGGTCCGCGTGAAGTGCTAAGGGTGGGATGTTTTCTTGATCTGGCGACGTAGTCTCACTAATACGGTTATAGAGTGGGGAGTAGGGTGCTGGGCTTTCTTTTCGACATTATGTAATATGTTTTCTACAAATTTTCTTTTTAGGACGCATGATGATCACCCTATCCCCAGTCTTGGGGAAAAAAGATAGTAATATATATATATTATAATTTATATAGTATATATAGTATATATGTATATTATTTTAATATAATGATATAGTTATATTATTATTGTATATATTTATCTAAATATATATTATATATTATATATTATATAGTTATATATTCTTTTCTTTCTTTCTTTCGTTCATCTACCTTTTTTCGCCTCCAATGATTTGGGGGTAAGGTGCTTGTACGATAGCATCGAAAGAAAATGAGTTGAGAAATGAAAGCGTTCGAAAGAAAGCGTTACGCTTGGCCCGTCCTTGTAGCTATTTAATTAGTGGAGAGTTGTCTCCAGACAGGAGAAATCCATCCCCTAGAAGCTTCATGGGACCTGCGACGGACCTCACCGTATGGTTAAAATCGTCAAATTGTATAGGGTTCATGCCTCCTGGCCTCCCGGTGGGCTCGAGCAACCATGGCTCAGTGCTTTCACTGATGGTTACATGTAATCCCGCGCATTTCTGTTTCCTGTTATCTTATTCACTTTATTGCTCGCGCGTCTGCGAAACCTCAGCTGATTTCTCTTTTTCAGAGAGTTTCGTGACTTCGATCAATATCCTTTGCTGCTTCCGGTCTCGCATTCGGTGATTCCCAACCTCACCTATTACAGGTCGCTTAACCTTCCGGCTTATACATGAGCAACTCATTAATCTGTCCTTGCAACATTACTTTTATTTATGTTCGTCATTTACGCCTTTCTTCCACACCACACATCTTTGAGGTTATTGTCTTTCTTTTATTCTTCTCACCCTAGCCAGACCTAAGATTTCCATGTCTGGAACATTGAACCTTGTAGATTATATTGTCTTAGATCCCAGACCATTAGTCTACTACCATAAGTGCATATTAAAGGTAACAAATACACTCTGCTCTCTTTGTAGAACCCTACATCAAGACTTAGTCCTTTTGCATTCATAACGCATTTATTTTGCATTGCGGCACGTCTTATCGCTGTTGCATTCACAATTTCGCTACTACACTCGCATGTTCCGTGTCTCGATATTTCTTATCAGCATTATTATCCAACTAAATATTGTAAACATCGTAATACTCTGTTTACTTTGTGCTGCTCATACAAAATCACTAATACTAACTATCACACTGGAGAGAGTGGTACCATCAGACTCACAAACATAAACCTGTGACGTGCCTTATCCATCACAGTTTATTTCAAGCCTCCTTTTCACGACAAAACTAGTCCTCAATTCTCTGTGCTATTTTAATAAATGCTTTGCCAACTCTTTTCAGATTCTGAATCGCACACTAGAGATCTAAATCAAAATACAGATATAATGAGGTATGGCGGCAACCCTCTCAATCAACTCTCATATCTCACCATTCTAACACACCATTTCACTTGCCATCTCGACTGGGGGAAGTCAACTTCATTTACGGATAAATCCATATAGTAATATGATTAACAATAGGGAACAGGTAAAAAGATAACTCTGTCTTACTCGTTTATTAATCCTAAAGTCAATCCCTATTGACATACCATGTTTTCTTACACTAGCGCCTTCACTATGTCATTACTCTATTTTGATTCCCATTCAGAAGTGCTACAATCATACCCAGATATAGTTATTTACACTGCATAGAAACGCTTCATATTAAACTCTATATATCACGGCTGTTGAAATACATAAAATTATAATACAATTTATTTTCTTCTTCTCCTACATTTTCAAATCAATTGTTTCAAGTTGTAAATGATTATTGATACACACATTCTCTACAACTTCTAACGGATAAATTGTTTTTCACATCAGTGTCTAAGTGATTTAGGAAGCAACTGCTATAATTGAAACCAAAATGAAATCCAGCATATACAAGTTATACAAATTTTCATATATAACTTAATTCCAAAACATTATAATTTCTACAGTTCCTTTCTCCCTTACCTTATAAATGTTGGGTACTATTATAAAAAAAAGATACTCTAATCCACTTGGAACTATAGCGTCCTATAAGCGTTTATTATCACCCATACTTCAATCCATAAATCTCAAATCCAATATATTATAACTATATATATATTAATTATTACTAATATATATAACATAATTTTATTTTATGTAAATTGTTATTATGTATTATGTATAGTAGAGTATGTGTAATGGTTATGGGGTTTGATAAGGTATATAACCCATAACCCATAACCCCTAAGCAATAATCATTTCAAAGGAAATTAAAGAAATATGATTGCAAGTTGGCAATTTGCAGCATCGAAATGCTATAAACGTTTTTTCAGTGTAGGAGGGAATTGAGGAAGACTTGGAGAGGTATAACAAGATAAAGAGATAAGAAAGTGATTGGAGAGACCCAGAATCGGGAAGAGGGAAAGGGTTTAACAGTATAAAGAAAAGGATTAGAAATTTTAAAAAAATGGAAAAGGTCAAAAATGTTTAGGTTAATATCCAAGCTAATCATTGACACGGGTAAAAAGCCGTACCATCTCTGATCAAGGTCATTCTAGACAAAGAGATTGATGGCAAGCTTGCCGTATGTGCCTTAGTGCCTTAAGAACTAGAAGAAAGTCAATGGCAGTGGTGAAACACAAAAATCATCAAAAAAGATGATTTCAAAAAAGCGAGAAGAGAGAAAACGTACTCTATTTTGGGGTTTAAAGAGTCGAATAATTAAAGATAGTCAGTAGAGTTTGTAGACAAATAAAGAGATAAATAAAGTGATAGATTAACTATAGGCCTGAAACTAGTGTGCAGAAGGTTATATCGCGCATACCACAATAAAGAACTGGTGGGTGTGATAAACCTCCTCTGCGCATTAAAAATGAATTCGTGGTTTCAGCACATGCATAAAAAAATAAAACAGTTTGTCCGCATGTGCTCAGCATGTCAAAAAATAAAAGCAGTACAAGGTAATAATCCTGATTAACGGTGTTTTTAAAGAAGTAACGGAAGTATATTTGAAGTCGTTCCATGTTGACATACTTAAGGTTACCTAATGCACAGAGGATACAAAACTGTACTTAACCTTATTGACCGCTACAGTAAGTTATCTTGTTCGCTGTGGCCTCTTAAAAGAAATAAATTCGGGTGGGAGAAATATTGAATGTCATTCATTCACGAACTTCTTCCCGTTCTGCTTGGAATTCCTCAGGTAATTATTTTGGATTTAGGTGCTGAATTTCACGAGTCGCCTGTTTGAGGAGGTCTGCAGGGCGTGGGAATGAGCACCGGACTATCGTGTGCCAAACCCAAGATTGTAATGCCTCCTGGAGGTTAAGTTGAATAGTTTACTATGAATGTGCTGCTTTGTCTAGAGATGTATGTTGTCAGGAACATTGATTTAAGGCCCCTCCGACTGGGCCGAGCCTCTTACCTACGGTGTTGATTCAGATCTGACTCCGCCGATAACAAGAACGGTCCTCATGCCCCGAAACTTGATGTTTGCCAAAATAAGCAATACGTAGTGGATTAGTGGATCTGCTTCGGAAACGGCCCCAATAGAATATAATGCGCATATGTTAAAAAGCTAGCCGCCCTTTTGGAGCAGCCGCTGGCTCCACACACCAATTATAAGAATCGACACATCTTTGTGGCTAAAGGGTTACATGAGGCAAAATTTGTCGTGGTGCGGCAGACACAGTTTAATACCGGCAAATTAGCGCCCCGCTATGTCGGCCCCTCTAAAGTTAAAAGATTAATAAAAGAACGTACTTACTCGAAAAAATGGAACCTCGATTTAGAAAATTTAATGGAACGTCTTCGCATATATTATTTAACTTAATAGATTTAGAAAGAAAAAAAAAACACTAAAAAAGAGAAAAAAAAAAAAAAAAAAAAAAGAAAAAAAAAAAATACTAATCTCGTTTTCTCAGATTGGGTAAAACGCCTAAAGTAAAGGTGTTACATAGAAATGATAATTGCCTCCAGTAAGGAGCGCTATTTATGTTTATGTGATACTATTCATTGTTTTACCGCTCTTACTTATGTAGCCACTGTCTCTCTTCTATCCTAAACTTTTTTAAAAATTGTACAGAGAGGGGTGTTACAGCAAACTTTTAAGATACCATTAAGACCCGAAATCGGTGCATTAGATCAAATTTTATAAAGGTGTTATATGTCAGGCATACTTGTAGAATCCCTTGTGTAAAGCCGAAGGAATTGTTTCTTCTTTTTTTATTTTTGTATAGTATCTAAGGTCTCCCGGAGAGCCTCGGTACGAATCCTGGGATAGGTGAGTTAGAAAATTGTAAGATCAGAGAGCTAATTCTTGACGGCTCTCTCGTCAAAAATTGATATTGTAATCGTGTAAATTAAATCTGAAAGTATTTTAAAAAGATTAAATTTGACTTTCTTGCTGTGACTTCGATTCGTACGACATATATAGTACATAATTAAAAAGAAATAATATAGGAAGTTTCACTATTCATACTTTATATTATTTTGCCAATGATTAAAGGTGCATCTCTTAAATAGGAAAATTATCATTATAGAGATCCAAAAGTCTTTGTTCCTGATATATATATATATATATATATATAATATATATATATATATATATACTATATATATATTATAAGACTTATTTATATAATATCAATACTTATATATAATTTATATATATAATTATTAATATATATATATTTATAGTATATATATAATATAATGTTTTTGACATTTTTTTTTTATTACTTCTGATCTGGATGAGATTTCAACGGTGGATATTGCCTCAATCAACCTGTGTTGATTAAATCTTGTTTAAAAAAAACTCATTCTTTTGCGAAGCTTCACACAAAAACACCTTCTCTAACTTTCTGTATCTCCTCAAGAGTGAGAGTTGAGAGCCTGTTTAAACGATTGCGGACTTTAAATTTCTTCCTAAACAATTATTACCAGCAAAAGGGTACCTAGGAAAATTTTCATTATGGATGACGTTCCAGCAGTGATGCTCCTGTTCCCTCTTCATGTTCGATAGGGATGAGTGAGCTAAGGATAAAGACTGATCAAGTTGTTCCTACTTTCAATTTCCTTAACTCGGTATCCTTTTGTCGTGCGATGAGTTGTGTCACTAATCTTTTACTAAGGTACACAGACGAAGGTGCAAGAGAAGAGTTGACCTCGTCGCATTCCACCCCTTACTGAATCGCCCTGCGCTAAGCAAAAGTGGTTCTTGCATTCTCAAATATTTTTGTGTGACATTGTATCAGAATTGATCGAGTTTTTGGTGCCTACCTCTTTCCAGCCATTTCTCTTCTGTGGATCTCCCTGCCATCATCTGTTTTTCCAGTTGTTTAAATCCTCCATCACTTTAAGGCTTCCTTCTGCGATCACTGAGAGATTTGACGTAGCGCTTGGGATTAATGTAGTTCATTTGTTATTTTTTATATTTTTCATTCTGCTTTCCTTGAAAAAGGGCTTCTTTCATAGGATTCATCGTCTTGTATATATAATATATAGATATATATATATATATAACTATTCTTATAAGAGATACTATATATTAATTATATTATATATATACTATATATATATATATAATATATATATATTATTATATTTAAAAAATAGTATTAGTATAATATAATAATAAGTATATTATATAGTTTGTGTTGTGTGTGATGTGTGTGTGTGTATGTGTTGTGTGTGTGTACTGAATTAATACATCTTGAGTGAATCGTAGGTACACTAAATAGGGAAATTCAGTTTATTGGGTGTTGTAGAGGGAGGATATAGAGCTGGTATTTGATTGAACAGAGTGCACAACGAGGACTGAGGCTGAATAGCAATATACAACAAGGTATTTTAGAAGTGTGGAGGGTGTGTAGATAAATTTCACTATTGACAAAGATTGAAAAAATGAAGAAAAGAAGAATAAATTGTACTTGGGTTTTATGAACTTGCAACAGGAGTATAACAAGATTAATATTGCAGCTCAGTGGCAGGTGTTAGCGATATATGGTGTTGGTGTTAGGCTTCTGAATGGAATCAAACAGATGTATGTAGAAGTGAACCGTGTGCAAAAATAAATGGTGGTAAGTGAATGGTTTAATATTAATAGTGGGTGGGGGCAGAGATGTGCTATGTCTCCTGGCTATTTAATTTGTATGCGGATGAGGTGATGAAAAAAATAGAGGTGGGGGAAGGTATTGGACTGATGGAGAATGGAAGAGAGTAGAGGGTGCAATGCTTATTGTACGCTAGTGATGTGGTTTTGTGTGGCGAATCTGAAGAAAGTTTGAGAGGATTTGGTAGAGGAATTTGGCAAGGATATGTAAAAGGAGGGGTTTGATAGTAAAGGTAAGTAAAGAAAAGCGATGATACGCTGATGTCGAGGCAGAGTCCGCGGTTTGAAATCATGTTGGATAATGAGGTGAGCAATTGGCATTTAGGCTAAATGTTGGATGAAAAGAGAACGGACTGATTCAGAGTGTCGTAGTGACGATGAAAATTGTGATGGAGGAAGTTTAGCTGGTGCAATAAAATCCTTGATGAATACAAAGAGGCTAAGTCTTGAGTGCACTAGAATTTTGCGTGAGGGTATTTTGTTTCTGGTGTTAATCGCATAGCTAGTCGAAACTATGGTGTGCGATAAAGGGGTATAGATCTAAGGTATGTATAATCTGTTCAGATGGACTGTCTTAGGGGTGGGTTAGATGCGAGAAGTGATAAAAGGAGGAGAGTGAACGCTTTAGTGAGAAAGTTTGTCTCTTGAAGATGACATAAACGAAAGAAAAAAACGAAGTGTATGATAGAATAGTTTGCTCATATGCGGAAAAGATGAATCGATGGTGTCGGTTGCGTTAATGCGGTGTGGAGAATCAGACCGACTGGGAGACTGAAGAAAAAGGGATTCAAGTCAGTAAAGAATGTCTGAATGCAAAGGAATAGTGAGTATGGCAGAGGGGAGAAGAAAGGTGCGTAATAGGAGTGATGTGTGGGATTTTGCTGAGGGGTTATAGTTTGTGGGTCTGGCCCAACGGGAAACAAATCTGCATTAAGAGATCTACCATCAGTGAGATTCGTCAAGATTTGTGAGTCTTAGGGGGATTTTTTTTGGAGAACTGCTTCACTTATCATCTTGTTCTTCCTTCCTAACTTTTCTGTTTCGGTGCATGTTTGACGTCAGACCCCACCCGAATATGGGAATAGGATGGACAAGATAATAATACATTATAAATATATATTATATATATATATATATATATTTATATATATATATATAATATTCATATATATATCTATATATATTATTATAATATTATATATTATATCATATATAGACATATATACATACTATATATATATATATGATATATATAATATATTAGTAATATAATTATTATCTATATATATATTATAATATATTAATATATATAATATATATTATATATATAATATATATTACATATATACTATAATATGTATATATATATTATTATATAATATAATAATATAAAATTTCTTCACTGGCCAATATTTAGATCGAGGGTGAGGTCGATATCCGATTATTACACAAACCTACACGAAACCTTAACAAAAGAACTACTCTAATTACAGTTAATATAATTATGTTATATAAAACTATAACATATTAAAGATAAGCACACCAGGTGGTACCTACTCACCCCCCTTTAAGGCAACATTCAATTTAATTCAGTTCTTGTTTCAGTGGGTTTACATCTTGTCAATACAATCACTTTTCAATTAACCCCAGTCAATTTCTTTAATTCTTGTATAAATGAAATATTTTACACTTAGGGCCTAGTCCAGAAACTATATCTGTATCTAAATCTTCCAGTCCTCGGTACGATCTTATCACCTTACTATACATTTGAAAAGACCATGCTAAGTGAAATTTCAGTGAATTTCTATGCTGTTCTTTTCTATTACTTGAAAAAATTACTTTATACTCATTCATTAATGTACAAGACAGCTAACTTCAAATGATTATTTATTTTCAGCTAAACTACCACTTCTTAGCTTGGAGATAATGCTGGCGAGGTGAAATTTAAATCCGAAATTGTCCCAACACGGCTTTGTGATATGACTATATTAGGAAAAGTCACATTCCAGCTCAGTAAAATCGTGTACTGGATTGAGAATACCATGAATGCGTTAATTGTAGTGTTAAGTTCGATACCTCATATGCAGAGCGAATAGCTTACCATTTCCTTCTTTCATACGACAGACGAATACGGAATATATGATGAAGATAAAGGATTGAGGATAATTGATTTGTAACATTTGGCAGCAGAGTTATCGACATGGAGGAACTGCTATGGTAACGATGAACAGGCCCTGCAAGAGTGTAAACCACCTCTATTTGAATCTAATGTGGTAAATTATACGGGACACATTTTATTGAGATTAAGGTGCCCTTTTCTATATGGTTGACAATATTCCTTATGAAAGACAAGCGCTAGTGTAGGAGAGTTCCATTTTGGAGAACGATGTGCCGCCGCAAGAGCCTCCCAGCCAGATCTCCTAACCTTGAGGCCATTTTAGGCACCATAGAGTCAATTTTTGGAATTACTCAGACTACTCATTGGGTGTTTTTTTTATATATATATTTTTATGATTTAGGCTTATATTTATAATTTATTTTGTTTATTTTTATTTTTTTAGCCTTATGTATTTATTTTCTTTTTTAATTTATTTATTTATTTATTTATTATTAATTTTTTTTTTTTTGTTTTTTTTCTGAGACGGATTTCCCCACCCACCACCCCTTAGGAGGGGCGTTCTGGAGTTCACAAACGCTTCGCTAATCTCGCTAAGCCCGCCGACCGCGCCTGAACCGCGAAGGACCTGCACGCCGCACGGCAAATTCCGGCAACTGGCATAACCAAGCCGGACCGTTTTTTTCGCTGTTTCGCATCCACGTGGAACGAAAACTCATGAATGTATTTAAATATCCCGAATGCATCCATAGACACGATACACTCCCCTCTTGATACACACCACATCCCTCATCAATCCCAGTCCTTCCTCCTACCCCTTCTCAATTCACCTATCTCTCTACCATCGCATTCCATACGTGACTGCTTTTACTCTGTCTGTGCTCTCCAAAAGGTATCCCCATCCCTATACCTAAATTTTCATTGAATCTATTTTCAAATTTGTCCTTTCACTTATATATATATATATATATTAACTTTAATTTATTATATATATTATATATATATATATATTATACACTATATATATATATATTATTAGATATACTATATATGTCTTGCTCCTTGTACTCTTTCCTGAAGTTTCAACAGGAATATCACTGAACCCCTTTGGGGCCTTCTTTTACAGGAATGGTCCGCCACATGTACATTTTTACACTTACTTACAATTGTAAGATGCACAGACTGTATGCGGGCTAACTCATGTATAACATCGATGCGCATCGCGCATAACATGCTTCTATCTTCTGATCGGCGAATCATCCCACCTCACAAGATGTAAACACAGAGGAAATTTGTTGGAATTGTAAAGAACTGTGACCTATTAGCTTATTACTCACATCTAATCTTTTCCAGTCACTGTGTACGAAGCTGGAACTTCGGAACCCGTGTTGATGGCCTCTTACACACAGTGTATGGAATTAACAATTTAGGGCTCTCCGGTCAATGACCCACTTTACCTGAAAATTGTTACTTATAATAAAGATCATTTTTATTACTACATTGGAACACTTTCATTAAGATTAGCTCGAGTATTGAAAAAGTCTGATAGAAAAAGCGCAATCTCGATTTGCATGTTTATGATACTACTAAGCGATAATTGATATATCATATTATATATATATACCCTATACATTAATATATTATATTATATATATTATATATATAGACACTTACCCCCACACACCCCCCCCACACACAATATTATATAATAATATTATATATCTAATAATATATATATATATTTAATATATAATATATATAATATATTCAATATTTACTATGATAATATATGTTCTATTCAGCAAGCAGGAAAGTATTGGCGCCTAGCGGGTCGCAGCCGTCGGCGGGCTGGAACGCGGATAATATTTGCGCCTGCGGGCGCCACGCGCGGGCGGGTGCTGCCTTTGCGGGTGGGCCAAATGCTGACCTGGTAGGTTGCTTTATGAAGTTAGTATTAATTATTATCTAATATTATATAATATTATTAATTATCCTCAAATAGTAAGTATTATATAAATAGAAATATAAAATTGGGGTAAAATAAAACAATTATAATTACAAATCAGATAACTTGTGCAACCCGCTTCTATCAGCTAAAGATGAACTATGATTTTAAAAATTAGAAGTTGGTCTAAAATAATAAACAATATAGCATCTCTGCTCAAATAACAGGTTTTAAAACGAACAACGTTAAGATTTTCAAAAGACGAATAAATAATTCTCGACCAATCACATACGAGTTCATATAGTATAGAGATAAGGATTACCCCTACGAATCTTAAGTAATGGAAAAGCTTTCCTCTTTAACCCTGCTTAAGAGATCTTTCCGATCCAACATTTCAGTTTGAAAATATATTTTATAAAAATAATAATAACAATGATTCTTGTCTATACGGAAATTACCTTTTGACCTGGTATAGGATTAAATTACCTCCCGTCTACAAAAAGCTTATTCCTAAATTTAGGTCCTAACATTTAGCCTAAACGTTAGTTTTGCAACCACATTTTACAAAAAAAATGGTCAGTTTTGAATAATATATTTTGAACCTGGATTACTGAGATATTTCCCGGGGTACAAAAAAGATTATCCTAAATTTAGGACTAAAAGTGTTTATTTCAACACATTTTACAGAGAGAGGTCAGTTCGTATCTGTAACGAGTTGCGGTTGTGGTGTTTTCTTCTCTTCTTCATCGCAGAATATTAGATAATATATATTAAATTAAAAAAATAAAAGAAAAAAAAAACCCCCGGGAAAAATTTTTAATTTTTTAAAAAAAACTTTTTAATTATTTATTAGTTAAAATCGAGTGAATAATATTAAATGTAAAAAAAAAATGATTATTTTAAATAAAAACTTAGAATGATTTAATAAAATATGTTATGTTAGCAGAGAGGAACTTATTTTGTTATTTTTAATAATTTACATTGGCAAAGATGATGTAACGCAGTAAGTCAATAGAATAAAACGTGGCATACATTGCTTGATGTAGAGGGGTGCTAGGGCTGGTTTACTGATTAACTGATTTAGTGCTTTAAGGTACGACAATATAATGTTTTATATAAAATTTAATATAATTTAGTAAAAGTTTTTAAAACTGGAGAGTTATAAATTAAAAATAAACTTATTAACATCTGAATAATAAATTCTTTGCTCAAAGCTAATGATTGATTTATTATGAAGTGTTTTAAGAAACTTTGAAATCCTTTTTCTTTTGATTTGAACGCATTAATTTAGAAAGGAGATTTAAATTCAAGATGTAACACTAGTGTCTTAATAAATTAATACGTTATACTGTGTAAGTGAGTGTGCGTGGGTGTGTATGTTGTTAAGTGAGTGTGCAGTGGGTGTGTAATGTGTGTGTGATGTGTCGTGTGTGTGTGTGTGTGTGTAAAGTCTTGCAAGACATTTGTGCACAAGTAAATAGTGCATGTTGGAGTGTGTAAGTGAAATCTGTGTGAAGTGAATAAATCTGTGTGAGTGTAAGAAAATCTGTGTGTGTGTGAGGTAAGTAAAATCTGTGGTGAGTGTAGTAAATCTGTGTGAGTGTAAGTAAATCTGTGCTGTATGTAAGTGGTAATGTATAGTGTTCTATGGACAAAATGTATGTAGTACTGGAGGAATGAGTGTGATAAGTATACCATAGTGAATGTGTGTTGTGACCGCAGTATAAAGTGTAAATGTAGTGTCTATGGGTAAAATTAAGTGTCATAAAGTGAAATGTGGTAATTTGAATCCTCGTATGTCCTCGTAGAATGTTATTTAAGAAGTAAAACATATAACTTTTATTATGGGAAATCTCTAAATCAATAAACTACGCTATAATTATTTATTTCATATCTACTCTAATTATGATTTCTTTCTTTATAAATAAGTATATATATATATATATATATATACTATATATTATATCGATATATTATAAAAAGACATATAAATATTTTATATCTAAAAGACAAGATCAAATGTCCTAAAAGAAAGTGTACTGATGTCATATTTAGTGTTTGTTTTTATAACGTATTCAATTCTTTTTGTGTGTGGTGTGTGTCGTGTTTGGTTTGCTGTGTGGTTGTGTTGTGTGGGTGTGTGTGTGTTCTAAATAATAACAGTAGGCATGAAAGAATTACAATATTTTTTCTAAAAGACAAGATAAATAAAAGAAAAAAAATAATAATAAAAATAATAAACATAATAATTAATATAAAAAAGTTATTAAACAAAATAATAAAACCATAAGTTGTTAATAAAATAATATGAGTTATAGCATAAAAGCAGAAGAGTTAATACAGTAAAGCAGAAAGTTAAAGCAGTAAAGCAGAAAGTTAAAAGCAGTAAAGCAGAAAGTTAAAAATTAAACATGAGTAAGCAGTAAAGCCAGTAAAACAAAAGCCATACTAATCTCCCCCTGGTGTTGAACTCACACCTCTATGATTTTACTGATTTACTCGTTTAAGGATAGTTAAAATGTATAGAATATGTGAGATAAAGCATGTAAACAATTGAGTTAAAGGCAGTAAAAAGCACATGAGTAAAGTCAGTAAATACATGAGTTAAGCATAAAACAGATAAAACAAAAGCATACTAATCCCCCCTACGTGTTAGGTAACACCTCTATTGATTTACTGCATTTACTGCTTTATACGGTATGTAATGTAATAAATATGTGAGTTAAAGCAGTAAAAATGAAGGGAAAAACACTAAAACATAGAATTTGAAAAAACTTAAAACTAAAACAAAAGCATACTAATCCTCCTAGGTGTTAGTTAACACCTCTATGATTTACTGATATACTGGCTTAAAGGTAATAATGTTAAAAATAAGTAGTTAAAGCAGTAAACACATATAAGTTACCACAACAGTAAAACATGAGTTACAGCCAGTAAAACAGTTAAACAAAAGCAACTGAATCCCCCTAGGTTTAGTTTAACACCTCTATTGATTGTACTGGATTTTACTGCTTTTAAGGTCTGAAAAGTATATGTTTTGTAATAAAATGTGTAAGGTGCCTAAAATAGGAGGGCTAAAATTGACCATGGAAGGACCAAAGGGTTTGGTCCGTGTGTATACATTTGTAGTATAAGGTGTAAATGTTAAGTGTAAGTGTCTAGGTGAGTGCTAAGTGTCAAGTGAACATGTGTGTAATAAGTGCAGTGGGGTGTGTATGTGTTGTTGTGTTTGTGACGAGCTTGTGTATAAGTGTAAATGTACGTGTCTATGTAAATGTAAGGGTCATAGGGAATGTGTGTATAAGTGTCAAGTTAATGTGTGTATAAGTGTCATAGTGATGTGTGTGTGTGTGTGTGTCGTGTGTCGTGTGTGTGTGTATACTATTAAGTGGTGGTATGTGTATAAGTATAAGTGTGTGTGTGTGTGGCGTGTGTGTGTTTGTGTTGTGTGTGTGTGTATGCGTGCTGATGTTGTGTGTGTGTGTGTGCACGGATGTAAATAGGTTCGTTCTTCTCATTGTCATTGCAGTACAGGAAGTCTTCCCAGAAGTGTGGTTTTATAGTTCATTTGGTTACAGTTATCTATGTATCCATCGTACCAATAATGATGACCCTATTAGGCAATTGAATTCCCATCAACAGGGGTCAGGTTCCTGAACATGACTCAATGTTAGCAAAAAACAAGGATCCTACCAAAGGCTAGGCATCCAGTTACGCTGGATGAGCTCAAGGCAGAGGCGGAAGCGCATAGGTTGCAGGGTATTACGGATAATGGGTAGCAGGTTGTATAGTGTTCAACGCCTTAAGGTAAGTTACGGTTAGGTTAGGTTATTTGGTTAAGGTATAGGTGTAGGATATTTATGTTAAGTAAGGTCTAGGTTAGGTAAGCAGATTTAGGCTCAGCGTGTAGCTCGGTATAGGGATCACTCGGGCAAGGTCGAGAGCCGAATACTGATGGTCAAAAAACAAGGTTACATATATATTACAGTATATATATCAATATATTATAATGATAAGTGAGCTGTAATTATATATTAATAATTAGTAGAATATAATTTTATAAATTTAATTATAATATATATAGTTATATATATTAGAGTATATATATGATATAATATATAATATATTATATATATATATATACTACCTCTCTCTCACTCTCCTCTCTCTTCTCTCTTCCTCTGCCTCTCTCTAGTTGTATATATCTATATATATATTATATAATATAGTAATAAATGTATTATATTTACTATTTATATACGAGATTCTATACAATATTATATAATATAGATATATATATATATAATAATATATTTATATATATAATATATATTTAATATCTATATAATTATATAATAAATTATATTAGTATATATAGTATAATATAGATATTACTATATATATATTATATCATTAATATATATATATTAGTTATATACGATATATAATGATATATATATATAGATATATATATTATATATATTAATATATTATATATTAATATATATTAATAATATATATATATAATTGGCCATATATATATATGCCAAATTGGGATAATAAATTTTCCAGATTTATATTTTAGAAAAGGGTATGGTAAATAGCTATTTCCAAATTTTTGCTATGTATAAAATGATTTATATATAGTAACAATTTGTTTATATGTATTAAAAGGCATTCAACGGAGCCCAATTATGATTAAGGTCCATTACACTTCTTAAGAAGGCACGGTCGAGTTCAGTTCGGTTAGTGACTGTATAGTACACTTTTTACAATCCAAATTCCTTTTGTTCATTATCTGTGGTGGGATGATTCGCATAAGAAGATATGAAAGATGTATGCTCGCATCGCATATACATTATGCGCAAACGCATGACTAAGTAGTAGTTAAGATAACGACATGTGGCGACTCATTTCCTTAAAGGAAGGCCAAGGGGTTTAGGATACCACTGTGAAACTCTTCAGAAGAGTACAAGATCAAGCTCTATATATAACTATTATATATATATATATATAAATATATATATATAATATTATATTATATATATATAATATATTATATATAATAATATATATATATATATATTATATTATATATATATATATATAATTATATATAATATATATATTATAATTATAGTGAAATGAGCAAATTTGAAAAATAGATTTCAAATGAAATTTTAAGGTAAATAGGGGGATGGGAATACTCACTTCTTGAGAGCACAGACAGATAAAGCAATCACGGTGAATGGAATGGGTATAGAGAAACGGTGAAATGAGACGGGGGAGGGAAGGACTGGTGTATGAGAGGGTGTGTGTATAAGGGGGAGTGAATGTGTACTATGGATGCTTCTATGGATATTAAAACATTCATAAGAGTTATAGAAAACGATGATAAACAGCGAAAAAAACGGTCCCGCTTGTGCAGTAGCGTGCTCTGCGCGGTTCGTGCGCGGAGTTCGTGGCAGGGGCCTTGTCGATTAGCGAAAACGCTGTTGGTGAACATCCGAAACGCCTACCCCTCCCACTATCCTTAGTGGGGGGGGGAAATACCGCGATAAAAAAAAAAAAATAAAAAAAATAAATAAATAATAAATAAAATAAAAAGAATAAAATAAATAAAAATTTAAAAAAAAAAAAAAAATAAATAAAAAATAAAATCTAAAATATAAAAATAAAAATATAATAAACTCAAAAAACACCCCATGATAGGTAGCTGAGTATTACCAAAATATTTACGGTGCCAAAAAATGCCAACTCAGGTAGGTTCCCTCGGCTGGGAGGCTCTGCGGCGGCACATCGTCTCAAAATGACTCTCTCACCTACTACTACAAGCGCTAGTGATTAATGAATGAAGTCATGAGATGCAACCATCAAGGGTTTCAAGAACTCAGTCCATGATATATAGAAACAGATGGGATCAAATTCATACTGAATACCGAGCCTTTGAACCATCACATATCTCGTTCATACATCCAATCAAAAAAAAACCTTAAATACAAAATTGAACTCAGCAAGGAAACTTTTTCTTTTATTCGATCTGTCACAGAAATTATCATTGATATATATAATAATATATATATATATATATTAATATATATATATATATAATATATTATTATATATTATATATATAATATATATTAATATATAATATATTATAAATAATATATATCTAATATATTATAATAATATACTATATATATATTATATAATAGCATTATATATGTATGTTTAAAATATATTTATTTAGTTAATATATCATATATATAATATTATATAGTTATGATTATACTTATAGTATATAGATATATATCTAATTATATATATATATAATATACTATATATATATTATATATATATATATTAATTATAATATATATATATATATATCTACTTACTATAATATATATATATATAATATATATATATATATATATACCTATGCCAGGCCTACTGCAAACTCAAAGCAAAAAACATTTAAAACCAAAAATTGTCGCGGGTCAAACGAGTGAATTTTCAAACATAATTCACACTTTTTAGACTTAGGAGTCTTCCTTGATTATGTGAATGACAATAATTAAGGAAAATAATAATTTTAAAATTATTTTTTAAATTGTGCTTTACTACTAATCTTCAAATTTAATGAGTAATGTTGCGTCTTTTTTCAGCTACAAGATTGCTGTAATCTGGAAACATATTGGAAGGAGATACTGTCAAAATGTCTTCCAAATTTTCATTAGACAGAAAAGAGCGCAGCTTAATCTTATTCATGTTCTTGACGGAGAAGTTTTTTCACAAATAGGGGTGCTACCAAAATTTTGAACATTTTAATTGCAAGTTGGATAAGATATTTATACTTTTCACTATATCCAGACTTCTGAAAAACCTTGTAGGCTGCTTCTCTATGCATCGTTTTGCAAATGGACGAAGTATGAAATTCAATGAACCTCAAATCATAATTCTATTGGCACTTCTGAATTCATAGAAAACAGAACATCAGTCAGCCTTAACCAAACGTCTTCTTCCTTACACAAGGAATTCGTCGTTTAAATTCTTTTATTATTCAATATCCTTCCTTTTCGTATTTATTTCCCAATTCTCAATGCTTTATGCTTTGGAATTTTGTTTGTACAGGCTGGAAAATGGTGCATTTAACAAAAGTCGTTTTCGTTTTTGCATTTGTGCTTACGAAACGTAAGAAATACTCGAGTTTGCGTTCGTTTTTGTCAAATCATGAAAAATGCTCACCAAAAATAAGGAATTTCCTTAATTCTGCAAAGTTGCTATTGCCCGTGCTTACCGAATTTAGCACGTTCTTACGAAAAAATGTAAACAAACAAGATGGCGGCGTGGTAGGCCCGTTGAATTGAATGTTTCATTCAATGAAATTGTTTAATATATAATTTGCTTTCAAATAAACTTTATCAATTATATTCGATTTTTTTTAAACAGCTTCTAATCCATATCTGTTTTAAACTAATTACGCATCGATGAGAATTTGTTCTTTTTTTTATTTTTCTGTTTATTTTTAAGTCCCATATGGAATATTAAGATTCACGTACATGTTAGTGAGTCTTCCGTAAGGAAAACTTGACCTTTTCACTAACTAGCTTGGGTATACTATTTGTGAACCGTCAACTGTATGTACATTCTAAGGTTGCTTTTGTCTGATGAGACATAATCGAAAAGTTTACTCGGGTTTATTCTTTCAAGGCCTATACCTAGGATATTCCTTTGCCGGCTTGATCAACTAACAAGCCTTGGGCTTAACATCATTTTCTTCTTAGACTTCTTTCTCGCTGTAGCAAAATGACATAATAATCCGAAACGCGTCTTATCATTTGTGGAATAAAAATCATGTAAAGAAACACTTTCTCAATTGAGAAGGTATGTAATCAGGCGGATAGTGAGTTTTAACTACCTCACAAATTAGAATGCTTTCATCAGATTAGGTGCTAATATGACGTACCTCTTTTTTTCTTGGGTTGTGCGAGCAAGCATATGGATTTTAACATCTCAACATCCCTTTCTCAAAGTTGACCTTAATTATACTTGCAATTAACTGTTCTTTTTTTCAAATATTTAGCTCTAAATACAAAATGGTCACGATACATGTAAGGACATTGGCTGTACCAAGTGTAGATCTGCTTTCTTGGTTGTTGATTGCAACTTCATTTGCTTCTTTCATTTAATTTTAAGCTTACCCACCCCATATGTAGGCAGTTATAGAAGAGAAATAAGTAACTATAGAAATTGAGGACACAGCCTTAGTATAACATACCATTGTCAATGAGAGAAATTTCTCTTTCGTACCCTTGGAGTTGTTTATTTTATTTTCAGCCACATCTTGACTTATTGATAGATTTGAGGACCAGGCTAGGGTATTATAAATAACTTAGTTGAACTACCGGTTAGCAGTTTGAAATTTCAGTAGATTAGTGATAAATATTCTATTAAATGCCCAATCCTCAACATCATAAGGTGCAGGTTAAAAAACTTAGAAGTTTGCAATTTCAATTTTGTGATGTGGAAGTCGCAAGTGAGTGAACTTGTTTAAAGCGATTGAAGTCACCAGAGTCACAATTCATGACTTTGTCAGCTCAAAATTTTCTCTGATTCCAACTGCTAACTATCTTGAAAGTTACTACTACTTTTACTTTCGACCCGCCCCCGACCTCTTGAAATACCCGGACTCCGACTTTCTTTCCGACTCCGGACTCCACCCTCTTCAAAATTACGACCCTTCCGACTTGTTTCCGACTCGACTACCCAACCTTTTTCAAAATTAAACCGACTCCGACTTCCGACCTCCGACTCACACCCTCTTTCAAAACTACCTACCGACTTCCTCGACTCCGCGACTTTCCGACTTCCGATTCCCGACTCACAACACTCCACTACCCCACAACCTGGAAACTGTTATTATATTTTTTCGTAGTTAGGTACGTTATGTTAAATATTACTATGATACGTGTGAAATAACACTGATTTGTTAGAGAATGATGAGTTTTGTAAGTATTATCTGTGTTAACTGATGATGATCTGTGTTAGAAAACGTCGTTCGCTTTATTTTTGTTGAGTAATTTGTTAGGGGTTGCTGGTTTGCCCGAGAAATTTTGCTAATGTCTTACGTTTATTCATAGTTCAAAGGATGTTATAACTCGAACGAGTGGACACTGTTGATGATACTAGTGTCAATCAAAAGTTCAAGATGCTGATATCTTGATAGATGGTCACTTTGTTAGGGATTTTGTTAGATATAAACAGCTTTGATTTATCAACAACAAAACCCTGTTGCTGATATTGCGGAAAAAGTTTGAACATTCGAGTATTGTTATGAACCTGTTAGCACTACTTTACCTTTGGGATAGTAGGGAATTCTCAGGATGTTAGTGGATTAATTTCATCGCAATACGCGAGGTATGTTAGCTTTGCATTTGTACATTATATTCTAGTTCAGGTTATTAGTATGTTAACTTTATTGATGTTAACACTTTGTTGCGTAAGCATATATCGTAGTTCAGTATATAAAGAACTTAATTTTTATGTTATGTTATCCATAATGATCTCGAAATATGACTTGAATCAATAGTTCAATAGATCTAGGCGCGGTGGGTGGGTAGGAGAAACTGCAAGGAATGGTGGTTTTATCAGGAATAATAAATCGTACTGCTAGTTATAAAATCAAGGAAGTAATAATCAGTAAACTATTACGCTGTACTGATAATTTATTCAAAGAACTTATTTTGCATGTTATGTCAGAATAAATTTTTATTTTTATGTTATGTTTGATTAAACTTCGCTATGTTTGCGATTATTCGCTGCCATTTTGATATTTAGACCAGATGTTATTGATGAATTTTTTTTATTGGGCTAGAAGTGATTGTAAAAAATGTTAATACGACATCATATATTTCGTTGCAGGTATGTCGCTAGGAGAGGGGTAATAGCTAAACTTTTGTTAATAATTAAGATGTAGTGTAAAATCTAACATTGATATGTTAGAGATTATGCTTGACAAACTGTGAATAGGTTAGTTTGTATGACTGTGGGTAGGTACTTTACTGTCGTTAAGTGCCGGAACTTTGTTAATCTTAGTAGTTTATTCGTACATAAGATATGTTAAGTTTTGTCGTTGTATATTTATATTCCTTAGTTCAGGGCTATGTTATGTTTTAGCTTTATAATGTATAAAAACGTTAATACGTTAGCAATATATTCGATGGTAAAAAAACTTATTTTGTTATGTTTTTGCGAATGATACCCGAAAATGTGACTGAATCAGTAGATTAATAGATCAAAAGGTAATGGAGGAAGGGGTGGGTAGATTTGATTTGGTTTGATTTACTGATTACTGATTTACAGGTTTTCAATAATATCAGTAAACTATACACAGTTACTATATTATTTTAATTAAAAGAACTTATTGTTATATTATGTTGCGTTAACTTGTTATTTCGACAGTTATCGGTTGGTCTATGATAATACGACAGGGTTATGATAATTTTGTCGTATTACGTGTCATATGGTAAAATTAACGTTAATATGTTAGCGATATGCTTGTATGTTTGAAAAAAGTGTAATAGGTTGTCGTTAGTAGCGCTAGCTTAGGTACTTTACTGTTGAAGAATGGAACTTTTGTTAATTTAATAATTTAATTCGGGCGTAAGGTGTGTTGGGTTTTGGCATTGTACAATATATTCTTAGTTACTGGTATGATATGTTAGCTTTATTAATGGTGCAAACAATGTACGCTAGCAATATTCCGTTGGTAGTATTAAAAGAATATTTTTGTACCTATGTTTATGCCGAACATGAGACTCGAATATGTGATCTGAAGCCAGTATGATAGAGTCATAAGGTCATGGCTAGGTGGTTAGGGAGGGTAGGGAGGGCCCTGATGGTTTGATTTACTGATTAAATGATTTACTTTTAAAATCAGTGAACTAATACACTTTACTATGATATTCAATGAAAAAATTATTTTTTTATGTTATGTTTGATAAACCTTTGTTTATTTTTGATGTTAGTTTGGATAAAACTTGTTTATGTTTGCAATTATTTGTTGAGGATTATGATATTTAGTTAAGTTTGTAATTTGTTAAATTATTACTATCAGTCAATCGTTAACAAAACTTTGCTACGCTTAGATATATTCGGTTGTCTGTATGATAAGTAGGACAGGGTTGATAAATTAGTTAATATTAGCCGTATCAATAAGTATAATTAAACGTTAATATGCCTAGAGATATGCTTGAAAAGTATGATAGGGTTAAGGTTTTGCATCAATGTTTAGTTACTTACTGGTGGTTTAAATTGTGGACTTTCTAATCGTTAACAGTTTATTATGTTTAACGCGTGTGTTAGGTTTGTGTGTCATAGGGAATATATTCTTAGTTCAGTATGAAATGCTATGTAGCTTTATTAATGTGAGAAACTTTGTTACCTTAGCATTATTTGTTGATCAGTATTATAATTATACAAGGTTATGATGTATTTTTTGTTAAATATTTGTCATGTTAATCTGAAATTAACATTGCATGTTTAAGATATGCTTCGAACAAAGTATGCATAGTTACGTTTTTGTTGTTAGCCAATGTTAAGTTACTTTTCTGTTTGTTAAGTATGGAACTTTGGTAATGTTAACAGTTTATTCAGTTTAAGGTTATGTTAGGTTTCTTTTGTGTGTATCATGTATTCCCTAATGACCAGAAAAAAAAAAATGATGCTAATGTTAGTTTTGTAGTTAATGGGAAATATCTTTTATGGTGTCATATACATTCGTTTGATTCAGTGTATTAAAGAATTTTATTTTTATGTTGTTTAATTCCGAAATGATCACGAAATGTCATCTTGAATCATAATCGATAGATTCGATAGATCGATTATGATCATGGATTGTTAAGGAGACGGCATATGAGGAGGAGTGGGGTGGATTGGGTTGATTTACTGATTTACTGACTTTGGGTATGTAATAAACACCATTTTTTTACGTTATAAACAAAAAAAATTAATTTTTTAAGTAAAACAAAAAAGTTTTAACGAAAAAAAAAATTTAATTAAATATTAAATTTTTAGTAAAAACAAAAGTTTAAAAGAATAAAAATTAGAATAATTAGAAAGTTTTTAAAAAAACACAAAAAAGACAAAAAAAAACAAAGGTTTTAAAGAAATAAAAATTAAAAATAAAGAGTTTTTAGAAGTTGTTATATAAAACATAAAGACATTAGAAAAACATAAAAATGTTTGTTAATGAAATTTGTTTATTCGTAAGTAATCACAAAACAAAAATCAAATTGGAAATACCTTAATGTTTCGAAAACGAACCAACCAAAAGATTCATAGTATTGCGGTAATTGTTTTCGAAAAGTGGGAGGGTTTTGAACCAAATCCGCACATTGTATCTGAACAATAACTCAGTCAAACAGGAACACATCATCGTCGTAGCACTCGTCTCTGTATGCATGGTGTTAGTTTACTTTTGAGTGTTGCATATAGTATGGACTTTGTTATTGTTAGCCATTCATTCGATCATAAGGTGTGTTAGGGTTTGTCATTGTGCGTTATATTCTTAGTTCAGGATATAATATGTTACGCTATTGATGTGAAAACTTTGTTAACGTTGACTATATTTGTTGACCCATATGATAATTAGGAAAAGTTACGGTAACTTATTGTTAAATGTTATTATGTTAATGTAAAAATAACGTTAGTATGTTAGAGATATGTTTGAAAAAAGTGTGAATAGGATACTTTCCTGTATGCAATGTTAGTTACTTATCTGGTTGTTGAGTACGAAACTTTGTTATTTGTTATGCGTTTATTTTTGTGTTTAAGATGAAGGTTAAGGTATGTACTGTGTCAATTATAGTTCTTAGTTTCGTGGTATACTGCAGTTTTGAATATAAAAATCTTTGTCTAGTGTAGCTATATAGTTGGTTCAGTAATGATAATTAGGTTGGTCTATGATATTTGTTAAATGGTTACTTCGTTAATTAAAATACACAGTGATAATGTCGAGATATGTTTTGAAACACAAATGTGATAGGGTCACGGTCTGTTAAGCTCGTCAGTCTACTTTCCTATGTGTTAAGTATGGTAATTTGTTATGTGTGGACTGTTATGTAGTGTTTAGGGTTGTAGGTTTGAGTTTACTAGATTCTATCATCAGTATGTTATGTTAGCTTTATTGATGTGGAAAAGCTTATTACGATATTATTCGAGTTATATAATAAGAAAATATTTTTATGTTAGTTTACAAAATGATACTCTAATATGACTTGAAAGTCATAATCTAATATCCATACCTCAATAGGATCAGCGGTTGGGCCGTCGAGAGGAGAGGTGGGAGGCGGGTGGGTGATTTTCGATTCACTGATTTAAGCTTTTGTATGTACAATGCTTAATTTTTTACGTTATAAACATAAAAAAGAATAAAAATTTTAGTAGAAACAAAAAAGTTTTAAAGAATTAAATTAAAAATAATAGTTTTTTTAAAAAATAAAGTTTTAAAGAATATAAAATTAAAAATAGATCAGTTTTAAAAACAATAAAGTTAATAGAAAAGAAATTAAATAATAATAACATTTTTTTTAAAAACAAAAGTTTTAAATAATGAATTGAGAAAATAAAGTAAAAGTTTTTTAAAACGAAAAGTTTAAAGAAATGAAATTAAACATAACATAATGAATAAATAAACAATCACATCCTATACTGAGTTTGTTAAAAGGAAATTTACCTCATCAGCAGTACCTTCGTTTGTATACGTTGTTAGTTACTTTACCGGTTAAGTATGAAACTTTGGATCCTTTGTTACTTTGCTAACAGTTTATATGAAAGACAGTGTATGTTAGGTTTTTATCATGTGGATAATTTCAAGTTAGGTAATTGCTATGTTTGCTTTATTGATTCGTGAAAACTTTAATTTAGTATCTTCAGTCTGAGTCTGGTATCAGTATATCGACATAAAGACGTCTGGGATAAATATTTGTTTAAATATTATATGTTATATGTATATGTGTCTGATATGTTAGAAAAGTGTGAGTAGGGTTAACGTTTGTGCTGATATGTAGATTAGGGTTGGGACGGGGAGGGGGATGGAGGGGTGGCTTGATGTTGACTGATTCATTGATTGTCGTTTTAGGTATGTAAACACAAATTTTTTTACGTTATATACATGAATTGTGGTAAAATTTTAGTAAAAACAAAAAAGTTTTAAAGAAAAAAATTAAATTAAAGATTTAGACTAAGATGTAATAAGGGTTTAAAGAAATAAAATTAAAATAACAAAAGTTTTTAAAAACAAAAAGTTTAAAAAAATGAAATTAAAAATAAATAAATTTCTTAAAACAAAAAGTTTTTAAAGAAAAAGTTAAAAATAAATAAAAAGTTTTTTAAAACAAAAAGTTTAAAGAAAAATTAAAAATAAATAAGTTTTTTAAAACAAAAGTTTAAGGAAATAAAATTAAAAAGTATTAACAAAGTAAGGTTTAAGAAAACATGTAAATAATTTACCTCATCAGCTTCGTACCTTGTCTTTCTGTATGCGTTGTTAGTTACTTCATGCTGTTAAGTATGGAACTTTGCTAATGTTAGCATTATATCTGCTTTAAGGTATGGTAGGTTTTTCGTTGTATGTTATATTCCTGGGGTTCAGCTATGATATGTTAGCTTGTTAAGGCAAAAACTTTGTTACGTTGGCATATATGTCGTTGATCTGCTATGAAAATTAATGCGTGATGATATCTTAGCAGTGTATGCGAAAAATAATGAATTGTTAGAGATGATGTTGAAAACGTGTGAATAGGTTACGGTTTTGTATGCTAAGTTAGTTACTTTCTTCTTTAAGATGGGAACTTTGTTAATGTTAGCGATTTATTCAAGCATACAGGTATGTTTAGTTTTGTCCGTTGTATAGTTATATGCTTAGGTCAAGGGTAGATATGGTTAGCTTTATTTGATGTGGAAATCTTTGTCGCGTTAGCGTATTTCTGTTGGTCAGTATGATAATACTTAGGTATAGGGATGATGAATTTTTTATTAAATGTTAAAATATGTTCGTGCAAAATAATAATGATATGTTAAGAGATATTTGAAAAATTGTGATATACGTATTGTATGCAAATGCAAATGTTAGTTACTTTTACAGTGTGTTGAGTATGAACCTTGTTAATGTTGATTTTTATTCGATTCATAAGGTCTGGTTAGGTTTGTGTTGTATCATAATATTCTAGTTCAGGGTATGATATGTTAAGCTTTATTTATGTTTGAAATCTTTGTTGCGTAAGCGTATTTTCGTTGGTCAGTATTATAATTAGTCTGAGTAGAAAATTTTTGTTTAAATGTTACTCTTGTTATGATGTAAATAAATAGTGAATATGTTGGAAATAAGTGTGAGTAGGTTCGATTGTATGCACGGTGTGTTAGAAAAAGTGTAAGTATGGAACTTTGTTAACTTTAACAGTTTATTCGTGTGCATAAGGTATGTAGGTCAAGTCGTTGTATATTATATTCGTAGGTCATTTATGATATGTTAGCTTTAATGATGTGAAATTTTGTTAGCGTTAGCATATATCATCTATCAGCTATATAATTACAAGCAAGATTGTGATAAATTATGTATTAAATGTTATTGTTAATGGTGAATATCAGTGATATTGTTTAAAAAAAGTGTAAGTAGATACGTTCTTCGCTCAATGTTTAGTTGTTTACTGGTTGTTAAGTATGAACTTTGTTATGGTTACCTGTTTTTCTGTTTAAGATGTGTGAGTGTGAGTGTACTTATATCGTAGTTCAGCGTGATGCTAATGTTCTTTTTTGATTGTGCTGAAAAACGTGTTACGTTAAGCATATATATTGATCAGTATTGATAATTACACATGACGTGAAAATTTTTTGTTAAATGTTACTATTTAATGTAATATAATATTATGGATATGTTAGAAAAAAGTGTAAGTAGATACGTTCTGCGCTCAATGTTTAGTTATTTACTGTTGTTAAGTATGGGAACTTTTGTTAATGTTAACTGTTTATGCATGTTTAAGATGTTTAGGCTTTGTGAGTGATCATTATATTCGTAGTTCAGGTGATGCAATGTTTGCTTTATTATTGATTAGTGTGAAAACTTTGTACGTTAGCATCTATATTCATTGATCTGTATGATAATTAGACTTTTTTTAACTTATAAATATGAAAAGGGAAAATTTTAGCAAGATTAACAAAACTGTATAAAGCATATAAAACAAAAATAAATAAAAGTTTTGTGTTATGTTATACAAAATATGACATGAATCAATAGATCATATATGGGGAGGGTTTTGAGGCTAGGGAGGATGAGGAGGGTGGGGAGGCTGAGGAGGCTCTGGAGGCTCAAGAGGCTCAAGGGGCTCAAGAGGCTCATGAGGCTCTGAAGGGTGTTTGATTTATATAAAAAACGTAAATTTTTTAAGTTATAAACTTAAAAAGAATAAAAAATGTTTAATTTTTTTTTAATTTTTTTTTTAAATTTTATATAAAAAATTTTAAATTTTTAAAAAAAATTTTTGAATTTTTTTTAAAAAAAATTTTTTTTAATTTTTTTTTTAATTTTTTTTTATTTTTTTTTTATTTTTTTTATTTTTTTTATTTTTTTTAATATTTTTTTTATTTTTATTTTTATTTTTTTTTTTATTTTTATTTTTTTAATTTTTTTCTTTTTTGTATCAAGGATACATCATAAGAAAGATGTATACCAAGTCTCGTCATTCTATGTCAATATTTCAGGTTTGGGGCTGAATCCCCCTATGTGGAGTCCTAGACACCTATTATGGTCTAAGCACATATCGAACTCTACGACCCTTCGAGTAACGCTAGATAAACACCCCAATTAGTGTTGTTATATCGCAATGTTTAGTACTCGGCAGCCGCAGCGGCTCCAGCAATACTAATACTAACTCTTTCTAGAAACTCAACTCTGAATCCTCTCACCAAATTTCAGCCTTATACAAACAATTTAATTTTTTAATGGGGTGGGGTCCCTTCGGGAGACCAGGGACGTAATCACTTACGGTCTACGTGAGGTTACGTACATCATCTAACCCACCCTCCAAAATTTTTATGCACGTATACGAAAAAGTTCGAATGCGGCAGGCAGCTGGCGTTCGGAGTCGGATCTCGGCCCGGATCGAAGAAGAAATCAGCAGCTGCATGATCCGAAGAAGCCGAGTGTTTCTCGAAGAAGGGGCCCTGACAGGGGAATCGTTTTTTTGACTCAATTCGAGTTCCTTCCGGGAATCGATCTTGACGTAATAATAAGTAGGGTAGGTGTATGCCATGTGCGCGCGCGTGCTTGCTCACGCGCTCACGTGCTCACACTGCGTTTGGGCCAAACTCGTTTTAAGCCTAATCTCGGTCGCTCAGAGCCCGCCACAGCTGGGCGCAATTATCGTGCACCCTCGGGGCGAGCTCCTCTATCATACATCCTAGAGACATAAAATTTACCCTGTTTCGAGCTTAACCCATAATTAGATTACATTCATAGTTTGATAGCAAATATCTCTTATTCTTCAATGATCGAAAAGGTGCTGGTGGGAGTCAGATGGATGCCATCACTACTATATAATATATATAATCATATTTATTATATAATATATATTATATACGTATATCAATATATATAATCATTATATATATATATATTATTATATATATATATATATATATATATATAAATATATTAATATCATTATTATATATATATATATATATATTAATATATAATATATATTATATATAGTAATATATATGATATATATGATATTATATCATATATATATATATATAATTAATTAATATATATATATATAATATATAAAATATACTATATATTATTTATATATATATATTATTATATATATATATATATATATATATATTTATATATTATATATATATATATATATATATATATAGAATATATATAATATTTATATAAATATATATATATATATATATATATATATAGATATATATATATATCTGTAGATATATAATATATATATATATATATATATATAGTATTATATAATATATATATATACTTATATTGTGTTTATTATATATATATATATATATATATATATATATATAGAATTATCATAGTATATATAATATACTATATATATATATACTATATATTTATATATATATAATAATAAACATAAATATATATATATATATATTATATATCATGTTATATAAATATATACTTATATCTGATATATATAGTATATATATATGATATATATAGTATATATATATATTTTAATATTAATATTTATAATAATATATATTATATATATATATATATATATATAATATAGAGTATAATATATGATATAATATATATATATATATAATAATATATATACTATATATATATATATATAATATATATATATATTAATATAAATATACTATAATAGTATATATAATATATATTATATAATAATAATATTCTATATTATATATATATATTTATAGTCATATATACTTATATATATACTATATATATATTATATATATATATAGGTAATTAGTTATATGTTAGGTTAGGTTAGTTTATATATATATATATTAATATATATTATCTAGTGATGGAGCGACTGGAATTTTTGCATAACCGCGGTTGCGGGTTTTTTTGCGGTTCTTAATTTTTCAATATCTCGGTTGCGGTTGCGGTTGCGGCTGCGGTAAAATATGTGCAATAAAAAACATTTAACATTGCTTTGTTTGCTGTCTACTACTACTACTTACTGATCGACTGCTACTATACCACTACTTTCTACCAAGCTATTACTCTTCTGACCACACTACTGCTCACTGACTACTACAAGACTACTACTAACTATACTACGTACTACTACTACTACCTACTACTACTACTGATAATATAAGAATAATAAGTAATAATAAAATATATAATAATAATAAATCTAATAATATGAATAAATATAATATAATAATTTTTTTATTAATTTTTGTATCATTATAATATTATTTATTATTTTATTATTGTTATTATATTATTATATTATTAGTCTATTATAATATTATTATTATTATTAGTATTATTATTATTATTATATATTATTATATTTATTATTATTATTATTATTTTATCATCTATTATTATTATTTTTATTATTAATTTTATTATTATTATATTATTATGATTTATTTTTATTTATTATTTATTATTTTATTATTATATTATTTATTATTATTATTATTTATTATTATTAATATTATTATTATAAATTTTTATTATTATTATATATTATTCATCATTATTATTATTTTATTATTTTATGTATATTAATTAGTATTAATATTATATTATTTCTATTATTATTATTATTATTGATATTATTATTATGTATTATATTATATATTTATTATTATTATTATATTATACAACATTTTATATTATTATTATCAAATTATTATTATTATTCATTATTATTATTATTCATTATTATTTATTAATTATTTTTATTTATTAGTATTATTATTATTATAATTATTATTATTATTATTATTATTATTTATAAAAAAAAAATTGTATAGTAAGATAGTGGGTAAAACGGAAAAGATTAAATAAAAGTTTGTGTTATGTTATACAAAATATGGATTGAATCAATAGATCAGGTGGGGAGGGTTGTGAAGCTAGGGAGGATGAGGAGGGTGGGGAGGCTCACGAGTCTCTCAAGGCTGAACGATGTTCCAGCTTCAGATGTCATGATGGCCTGAAGGGTGGCTTTGTTATGTTAACAACGTGTAACTTTTAAGTTATCTCTTAAAAAAGAATACAAAAAATGTTTAACTTTTTTTTTTTTAATTTTTTTTAAATTTTTATAAAAAAATTTTAAATTCTTTAAAAAAAATTTTGAATTTTTTTTAAAAAATTTTTTTTAATGTTTTGTTTTTTAATTTTCTTTTATTTTTTTTATTTTTATTTTTTTTTTATTTTTTTATATTTTTTTTATTTTTATTTTTCTTTATTTTTATTTTGTAATTTGTGAGATTTGTTCAATATTTGTCTGTGAGTCGAAAATACTATATCTAATTCTGACAGTCCATTTCCCATATTTCGGTTGGGGCTGAAGTCCCCCTGATGTGGGGAGTCTAGACCACATCATATCTGTCTTAAAACATCATATTCGAAACTGCTACACTCGATAACCTATATAACACACCAATATTGTTGTTATAGGCATGTCGTAGTAACTCACTGCGCGGTGGCGCGAGAGACAGCTTCATACTGGCAAGCATGCGTCCTCAGCAGAATACGTATATCGACCTACTCTTTGTCCTAGAAACTCAACTCTGAACCTCCACCAGATTTCAGCCTTATTACAAACAATTTATCATCATCTTCGTCGCGGGTGGTGGAGGGTATTCCCTCCGGGAGCAGTGAAATCATGAACAGGGGGGCCTGTAAACGTGTCACTAGAGTGTAAGGGTGCCTGTCCAGCTGGTCTAGCACTCTATGCGCGCTCCCAAATTTTAGCACGGATACGATAAGTTGGAAGTCGGGAGGAAGCTGTTTGGAGTCAGAGTCTGAACCGGATGCGAAGAAAACGAGGCGGAAACAAGTCAGTGCAGTGCGTAATAAAACGTTCCATTACAGGAAAACTTTTTTGACTCAGATTCGATTCCCTTCGGAATCGATATCTTCGCGTAATAATAATATTTGGTAGGTGTATTTGCGCAAGTGCGCGCGCGTGATTGCATTCACGCGCTCACACGTGCTTCGCACACCTGGGCGGGTTGTTACGCGACAGAGAGCCGGTCAAGTTTTTAAGTCCTAGTCAGTTCATATGCCGTCGAAGCGGCATGAGCGCCCACGAGTGTTAATTTAATAGAGTGGCTAGGATGGGGTAGATGTAGAGGAGAGTCGCGGGGGACCCTTTTATATATCCAGCACTCGTAACGAGACTTGAAAATTTTACCCTTTTCGAGCTTAACCCATATATACCAGAGTTATCTGATGATCGAGCAAATGGTTACCATTTCACACACGGAGAAGATATGAGGAGAGAGCAAGAGCAGTACATCAGATTGGCTCAAACGATTTATATATATATAAGGCTATCTATGCAGTTGTAATGATAAGTAATACTGTTAGTATCAGCAGCGTAGGAAGCGCTAGTAAACTATCGGTGATACTGATGTATATTATATGGGCGGGCAGTTAAAGAGACTAGTGAGGCACTATAAGGAGGACATTATAGGAGCTCACACGATAGACTTCACACTATACGCCGTCACACAGTTGTAGGCTGCCAGCTGAGCTTTGCGTAAGTAATCGTCTGAAGTACAGATATATGCCGAATAAGGTAAGTGTTTGAAGCAACTTAGGGAAATGACTACACTCAGCTTCGTATACTTTTAGTATATGATAGTACGTAGTATGTACTATAGAAGAATAGTGTCAGCTCCGAGTGGTTTCGCGGGTAGCTCTAGTGGCATAGCTATTGCATATCGGCGTACTGTGGGGCGGTCTAATATCAGTCCTATCTGTGTTATAAGGGGTGTATAGTAGCGTTATAGGATCACACCGCTCTAATTTCTAATCGTGCAGGTCGAGTATCATGTGTTCTAAGAATAAAAATAGTAATAATAATATTATTATATGTATATGATATATTTATATATATAATGATATATAAGATTATTATATATAATATATATAATAATATACTTATAATAATATATTATATATATATAATAGTACTATATATATATAATATACATTTATATATATATTTCATACTTTTATATATATTATGATATATAATATATATTATATATATATATAATATACTATATATGTATATATATATATAGTAGTAGTATATATATTATATATAATATATGTATATTATTATATAATATATAATATTATTATATATATTTGGTATATACTATATATAGTATATATTATATATATATATATATATATTATATATATAGTATATAGATATATATTATATATACGTATATATAAAATTATATATTAATATAATATATAAATATATTATAATATCATATATATATATTATATATATATATTATATATTATATATGAATATATATATATAGCTATATATTATATTAGTAAATATTAGTTAGTATATATATATATGGTAAATATAATTATATTATATTAATTTATAAATTATATATTATACTATATATATATACCTATATATTATATATATATATTAATAATAATATATATATATATAAAATATATATATATATATACTATGAATATATATATATATATATATAGTATATTATATATATAATATATGTATATATATTACTACTATGTAATATATATCTATATATAAGTATATATATACTAACAAAAATATAGTTATAATATATATATATAATAGTAGATATTATTATATATATATACTAAATGAGTGGGTGGGGATGGGAGGGGCGAAGGGCCCTGAATTTCCAAATAATCCAGAATTATTTTGGGTTTCTTAAATTTTCAATAATTTCATTTATTTGACCGGGTTGCGGTTGCGGTTTTGCAATAAAACAAAATTTAACATTGCCTTTGTTTGCCTGCTACTAACTACTAAGCGTACTATTCGAACTACTACTAACCACTACTTTCTGACCACTGTGTTTTTTTAATTACTATACTACTACTGATACTATACGGTACTACTACGCAAAACACTACTACTGCTTCCTACTACTTACTACTACTACTACTACTACTCACTACTAATTATGAATAAATAATAATTAATAATCATAATAATAATAATAATAAATAATAAGAAATAAATAATCAATTAAAATAATAATACTAATATTAATGAATATTTTTATTATTATTATTATTATATGTCTTATTATTTATATAATTATTGTTAGTGAGTATTATTGATTGTTATATTTATTATTATTGATTATATTATTAATAATTTATTTATTATTATTATTATTATTATTATTATCATTATTATTAGTATTATTGAAATTTTTATTATTATTATTATCATTATTTATTCATATTATTATATTGTTTATTATTATAATTTATTAATTGATTATTATTATTAATTTATATTCATTATTATGTTATTTTTATTATTAGTTATATTATTATTATTATTATATATGTTTTACTCTATTATTATTAATTATTATGATATTATATTATTTATCTATTTATATTATTTTGAAATATCATGGTTATTATTATTATTAGAATATTCTTATTGATTGTTAATGATATATTGTTATTATTATTATTTATTCTGTAAGTGCGTTTATGTTATTGATCTGATTATTACTATTATATATCAATATTATTTATTATTATATATTATTATTATCATTACGCAGTATTAATGTATTATATTTTATTATTATTATTGATTATTTTATATTATGATTATTTCTACTTATATTATAATTATTATTATTATTATTAGTTTCAGAGTGAAATTATAAGAAAAAAACTGTAAATTGAGTGCCACAAAATTATCAAAGTTTTGTGTACATGTGTATAATCAATATGACTGAATCAATGATCATATAATGGGGACGGGGTTTGAGGCTAGGAGGAAATGAGGAGGGTGGGAGCTGAGGAGGCTTGGAGGCTCTAAGAGCTCCAGGGGCTCGAAAGGCTCATGAGGCGTCTAACACTGTTGATTCCTAAGAACCTAAAGAAAATTTTTTTATTTATATAATCTTGAGAAAATAAAATTATATCTAATTTTTTTTGTAATATTTTTCTAAAATTTTAAAAAAAAATATAAATTTTAACAAAAATTTAATTTAATTAAAAAATTTTTTTAACTTTTTTAATGTTTCTTTTATTTTTTTTTATTTTTTCAAATTTTTTTATTTTTTATATTTTTTTATTTTTTTCTATTTTTTTTTTATTTTTATTTTTAATTTTTTTTTTTGTATAAAGGATACATCATAAGAACGATGTAAGACCAATGTTCTCGTCATTCTATATGTAATATTCAGGGTTTGGGGGCTGAATCCCCTATTGGCGGATCCTAGACTCCTACTATGGTGCTTTAAAAGCCATCATTTCGTAACTCTACGACCGTCGATAACCTATGTGAAACGCACAAATATGTGTTATACGCGAATGTTTATGTATCGGCACTGCAGCGCTCAGCAATACTACTAACGTCTTTCTAGAACCTCAACTCTGAATCCTCTCAATAAATTTCAAGCCTTAATCAAACAATTTAATTTTTAATGGGGTGGGGTCCCTCCGGGGAGACCCAGGGGGACGTAACTTCGTTACGGTGAGGTTACGTCATCATCTAACCACCCTCCAAATTTTAGTCAACGATACGATAAGTTCGGAGTCGGAGGCAAGCTGTCGTTCGGAGTCGGAGTCTGAACCGGATGCGAAGAAGGATCCGCGGCGGAATACAACAGAGTCGGAGTGGGTAAAAAACGATTCCTTACAGGTATCGTTTTTTGACTCAGATTCGATTCCCTTCGGGAATCGAATCTTCGATCGTAATAATAATTGGTGTCAGGGTGTGATGCGCACTTGTTCGCGCGGCGTGATTGCCTCACGGCTCACGTGCTTCCGCACACCTGGGCGGTTAGCAAATCGTTTGTAAAGCTTAGATCTGTTCGTTCAGAGCCGCAACAAGGGCGTGGGCGCAATATTCGTGTCGACCCTCGGGGGCGACTCCTCCCTCTATATACATTCCTAGAAGTCTTGAAATTACTCACTGTTTCGAGCTTTACCCATTATATGGATTACTATTCCCAAGTTTGAAGCAAATAGCTATCTATTCTTACATATTCGAAAAGGCTGGTGGATGGTCCAGATGGCTCCATGCACTACTATATTATATATATAGTATATATAATATATATATATTATAATATATTATATATATATATATATACTATATATAATATAGTAAATATATATTCATATATATATTATCAAAATTATTATATAGTAATAATATTATATATAATTAAATAGTATAATATATATATTATATATATAATTATAATATATATATTATATATAATTAATACTATATATATATACTATATTACTCTATATAGATATATATATATATATAATTATACGTTATAAATATATATTATATTATATATATAAGGATTATAATATGATATATTATATTATATATATTATTATACAGCACAATGCAGGCTCTTACGGTGAGGTAGTTAATAGACAATAGACACGATTGTAGATATCGCGGTATATTTGAGATCACACACTTATATATATATATATTATATATATATATATATATATGATATAACTTATATTATAATATATTATATATATATTATATATATAATACTTATATATATATATGTGTGTATATATATATATAATACTATATATATATAGTTACGATATAGATCATATATATATATTATAGTATAATATATATATATATATATATCGATATTATATATATATAATCTATATATATATTATTATATTATATATATAATAATATATAGTATGTATATATATATGTAAGACTAATTATAGTTACGTTGAAAATCCAGTTATACGATTCTACTCTGTAGGCAGTTCTGGGATTCGGAGTACAGTACGCGCCATCAGTCGACATCATACTGGATTCTACTAGGTAGAGCGAGCACGAAGAGCATAGATGGGTATAGCTGAGATTAGAACCACTAGTAGCGATAACTAGGTGGAATTATAAGAGGGAGCTGGATGTGACAGGGCCTGTGATTACGTGCGCAGTAGGGGATATATATATAGTATATATATTATATATATAGATATATATATATAATTATATATTAATATATATAATATATATATATATATTTATAATATATTTTATATATAATATAATATATATATTAATTAATATTAATATATATATACTATTATATATATAATATATATGGATATATTATATATATATATATAATAATAGTATATATATATATTATATATATAGTAAATATATATATATATATATATATAATATATATATATATCATATATATATATAACTACTAATAATATTAATATATATATATATATAAAATATTATAATATTTTATAATATATATTACTATATATAAATATATAATAATATATAATATATATATACCGTATAGACATTTATGAATAATACGTAAGTATGGAGAGTTAGGAGAGGCGAAGCTGGGAATTTTTGCATAACCTAGGTTGCGGGGGTTTTTTTGCCGGTTCTTAATTTTCAATACCTTCGGATTGCGGTTGCCCGGTTGCCGGGTTGCGGTTGTGCAATAAAAACAAATTTTAAACATTGCCTCTTGTTTGCTGCTTACTACTATCTACTATATTACTACTCACTACAACTACTCTACCACCTGCTATTAGTATTACTCTAACACATACTACTACTACTACTAATACTACTACTACCACTAGCACTACTAACTCACGACTACTAACTCTACACTACTACTACTACTTAACTAAAATAATTAAAATAAATAAATAATAATAACAAATAAATAAAATAAATTAATGAATAAAAAAATTTAAATTACCAATTTGTATTATTACTATATATCATTAGTAGTTTCAATTATTATTATTATTAATTATTATTTATTGTTTCGATTATTATTATTATTATTATTATTATTATTAATATTATTGATTATTATTATTATAGTATTATTATTATTATTATTATTATTAAATAATTATCAATTTTGTATTACTATTATCATGTATCAATATTTTTATTCATTATTTTTATATTATATTATTTTATTTTATTATTCTTATTATATTATTATTATTATTATATTATTAATTATTATTATTATATATTATTCATTGAATTATTAATTATTATTATTATTATTATTATATTATACATTTTAGTATTTATTATTATTATTATTATTTATATTATTATTTATTAGTATTTCATAAATTATTAATATTATTATTGATTATTATTATTATATTAATTCTTTATTATTTTATTATTATTATTATTATCTATTATTATTATTATTATTATTATTATTATTATACTATTATGCAATATTATTATTATTATTGATTATTATTATTATTATTATTGATTATTATGATTATTATTATTATTATTATCTATTATTATTTATTATTATTATTATTATTATTATATATTATTATTAATTATTATTATTATTATTTATTATTAATATAATTCATTAATATTATTTATAATATTGTATTATTTATTATTATTATATTATTATCTTTTATAATAGGCCTTGAATAATTTCTGTTTTCTTGGTCGATTAATGTTCATCTTAGGCCTCTGTCTTATCAGCAAATGTGTACAAGGTCCCGGAACACAGACCCATTGGCACAAATGCACAACACCATCTACGTTTCCCATCCTCCACCTCTTTGGAATTAGGTGGCGCAAAGAGAGCTTTATGATATTTTTCGTATTAATTATTGAAGGAATGGTGTGAAAGTGTAATATTGCTACTGAGGTGGGCATTTGGTATGATTTAGAAAGAGTTTTTTGTTTTTCTGTATGACAACGTCGACAGATTCAACCTGCCTCCTCGTAGTAATTAGCTAGTACGTATGGTACCTGCAGTTTTAGAACAAAAGGTGTATACAAATTTATGATTGCTGAATGAAAGTCTATTTCATTGGTCAGGAATGTATCGTAGTGCATCTGTCTTGGTATATAACGGCATGTTTTGAGTTTAAGAGCGACTTTGTCCTTGGATTTACTGAAGCGCACTTGTGTGGTCTTTATATGTGGCACATTTTATTTTATCGTCTGCAATGAAATTTACAGTTATGATATGTGTCGTTGCAAGATTCGTAGTTTTTTATCGTGTGTTTGAAAGTCAATTTACTCCTGCGTTAAATTTTCAGCGCTATCCTATTGGTATTCTTAAATGTATTTGTTATTTTAAATGGTTTTTATTTAGTGATAAATATTTGAGTATTTATTTATTATATCACATTATTATTTTTTGAGTATTACATAAAGCGCAGTGCTTGTTTTTAAGGTAATTTAGAGTTCCGTGTGCATTCTTACATTATCGTTTGACGATGTAAGTATTCATTTCTTTCTTTTGGTAGAATTCATTATTTTGCATTTTGGATCATATTTTCTAAAGAGTAATATTCCTAATTTTATTAAATAATATTTGAAATATACATGTTATTTATTATATTTTTAATTCATTATCGTTCGATAAATAAATCTGGTATTAATTATAGTATGCATTTATATGTTCTAGTTTGGTTGTGATACAGTTGTGTATTTCTTAAAGTTTGATATTCATTTAATCAGTAATAATGTTAGGTATTTTTTTTTGGGGCAATTGTCATTTTATTCTCGGATTCTTCTAAAATAGCCAATCATTTTCTAGACCAGGGAATATTAATAACTTCAATTGGCGTTCAGAATATTTGCATTCAATTAAAGATTAAATATTAAATAGATGTTTGTAAAATGTATATTTTTTTTTAATTTATAGTTTTCTTTTATTATACCCCTTGTATTGTGATTTAGCAGTATCTCACAATATATTGGGGGATATAATATTAGGTCTTATATTATTGAAGTAATAGTGGGGCATTTACTGAAAGACATTTATTTGTATGTAGTTGATTTATTTTTTTAATAAATAATTGTATATATATTATAATATATATATATATATAATATATATATATATATATATATATATATATATATATATATATATATATATATATATATATATATATATATATATATATATATATATATACCGTCGTGTCAATTATACTTAAAACCATTTTTCCATTATTCAATTGCTCTTATTATTATAATATTGTCTGGCCTTATGCTAAAAACGAACCCCTCGCATTGTGACACTTTCTTCTTGGTCATACAAGGTTTTGGTAAGTCAGCATATCTTATGCAAGTGTTCAGGATCCATCAGATCCATTATAATCTTTGTGATTGAGAAGTTACTGTCAACAAAGTGGCGAAAACCTTATAGTACGTGTGGCATCGTTTGGGGGCCTGTCAGGAATTCATTCAAGATAGATAAAGTAAGTTACGACGTCACAATATATATAAGGAATGAGGGGAATCTGCATAGATTAATGAATAGGGATGGTACCCTCGTAACTGATGAAATGAAGATTGTGGTGGAAACACTTCGAAAATTTGCATATAATTGGCAGTAATGAAGAGGTGATAGTGAATGTGTGCTGGGTTTGATGGTATTTTGGGGATGAGGTCATTAGTAAGGAGGACTTAATGGGTAAAGCGAGAAAGTTGAAGAATGGTAAATCTGAAGGTATAGATGAAATTACTGCTGAAATGACCAAGAACGAAGGGAGATGGTTGAATTGATTGGATTTGCTGAAGCCTTGTACAAAGCGTTTATGGAGGGTATAGTTCCCGAGGATTGGAGCTGAGAGCAGTAAATTGTACCCTATATAAGGGTAAGAAGATAAGGGTAGCTGTTTGAATTACTTAGGGGATTAGTTTATTAAGTGTAGTAGAAGATAGTATACTCGGTACTTTTTGGTCGAAAAGATGAAAGGACATGATTGTTGAAACAAGGTGCGTTTTAGAATGGGTAGAAGGATGTGTGAATCAAACTCTTCAACATGACAAAAATGATTGAGAAACATGAGGGGAGAAGAAGATATAACCTTGTTTAAAGTTTTATGTAGTTGCAAACAGGTATGATATGATTAATAGGGAAGCTCTTGGCAGGTGTTATTGATAATGGTGTTGGTGGTAACGTTGTGAAGGAACAAGAAGTATGTATGACGATTAGTGAAGCGTGTGTAAGAGAATAATGGAGCTTGAAGTTGATTGTGTTAATATTAATAGGGAGTGAGGCAGGGATTGTTATGTCTTCTTGGTATTCAATTTTTATATGGATGGGGTTTATGAAAGATTTATAGGTGGAGGTGGCAGGGGATAGTGTTAGTAAGATGAGATGGAAGAGAGTGGGGATGCCCTACTTAATATATGCGGAATGCTCGTTGTTTTGGTGGAATCTCGAGAGAGTTTGAGAGGATCTGGTAGAGGCGATTTGGCAGGATGAGTATAACAAGGAGAATTTTTGAAGTAAACGTAGTAGGGTAAGGTTATGTTGTAGTGAGAAATAGTCTCGTGGGAGGCCTATATTAGATGGTGAAGACAGCTGACCAAGTCATCTGAGTGTAAAATTAGTAATATGTGTTCGATGAAAAGGGAACGGATGAATGAAGAGTGGAGTGGGAAAGTTGTGAATGGCAGGAAGGTAGCAGGGGCAATTAAATAGTTGGTGGATGTAAAGGGACTAAGTCTTGAGTGAGCTAGGGGTCTTACAAGAGGGTATGTTTTTAATAATAATGATAATATTGAAAATTTAATGTACACAAACCAATTTTAAATTACCTAAAATACCGTAATTAATGTCATAGTGACTAAGCTAAGTAACGTGCGAGTGCCGGATTTCGTTACTTTCCTTTCCAGAAAACGGTAATAACGATAACGGGAAACTACTTTATTCAGAGTAACGGAGTAACGATAACGGAACTACTTTTTTGAGTAACGATGTCCACCTCTGCCAATAGGGTAATACATTTTTCAATTAGAATAAAATCAGAGCTAGTAAATTGTCTTATCTTAGACAGTATTTTCATGAATAAAGACGAACCCAAATCCTTTTATTGTTTCATATAATATAAATACAGACTCCAAAACCTTCTAGCTAGCATAAACATGATGTTTAAAAAGATATACTTCTGTATTGCCGTAGTTTTTATATGCCAAAGACTGTTGACAAACCGCGGATGAGGTTGTAGATTGCGTTGTGGGGACCAGTTGATCAACTCGCAGTTGCGGTGCGCCAGTTTTGCGGTGTCAAAAAGATGTGCTGCTGCTTCCCGCATTTGGGTTGCGGTTGCGGCTAGATTTGATCAGTCACTAATATATATAATTTATATTATATATTATATATATAATATAGTATATATATATTATATATAATATAATATAATATTTTATTAATATTATATATATATATATATATATATATATATACTATCATATATATATTAATGAGTATGATAAGGTGATCGGGATCCGGATGTCAAAAATTTGACTGCTTTGCGATTGCGAATACGGATCTTCAAAGAAGGATGAGAAATGCGGATGCGAATGCGGATCTTAAAGTAGATGAGCATGCGGATGCAGATGAGGATGCAAATGCGGATGTGATCTTTGAAATTTCAATTAAAAACTATACTATAGAAAAAAAAACAGAAAAAAATATATAAAGTATGTTTCTATATGATATCTATACATATATATATATATTATATAGTATTATTTATATTATAATATATATATAATCTTTATATATATACGTATATATATATATAATATATATACTATATCAGTGGCGTAACGACTCGTGGGTAGAAATGTGATCTGGGTGTTGCGATTATCACAATATGATACTATATATATATATATAATAATATATATATATATTATATATAGTATATATATATAATATATATATATATATACAGTGGCGACTCGTGTATAGAAATGGATGGGTGTGCGATTTCACATATATTATTATATATATATATTTATATATAATATTATATAAATAATATATTATATATATATATAGTATATAATATATAGTATATATATATATATAATACTATATGATATATATATATCGCATTTTTTTACGAAAGGTTAGCCACCTCTGGCATTAATTCTTGAACTTCGTACGGAACACAATTACAAAAAAAAAAGTCCTATTGATAAGTGCAAAATAAAAATCATGAAAAATAATAATTGTTTTATTTTTATAATTAAATTGTAAATTTTGAAATTTGTATCTGAAGTCCAATCTTGTCGCTTTTTGACTTCCATATAAGTCAATCACAAGATGTAAACAACAATTGAGGACAATTATTATCTTTCAGTTGCAAGCTCAACGAGGCAATTCAGTCTATCTGTCCCATTGTATTCCGAAATAACAGTTTTTAATGTCTTATTAATCTATCTTTCCACTTCACAGATGACAATGAAGTATTTATTAAAATTTTAGCCACTTTAATGTTTCTTCAAAAGTTCTGATTCTGTCCATTTTTCCATAATGTATTCAAAGACTCAAAAGCTGCCCTTTTCCGAAGAATAGTAAATTTCTCCAACAAATATAATAACTTTAGTTCTATTGAGGTCTCAAGATTGTTAAAGAATATTGGATAAACCATCTTAGTCTTTTTTAAATGCAACTCAATACGTCTAGTAGCTTTTTAGATTCGTAGTAATCTGGCAAGCTTATTTAACGATCTCTCTTCTTCACCTCACAAACTATCAACAATAACGTTTCCTCAATTACTGGTGGTCAATACTTGATTCCTAATCTAAACTAATTCTAATTGGTAGTAAAAATACTCAAGCTTGTTTTATGAGAATACGTCTGGAGTTTCCTGATTGCATTTTATTAATCAGAAACAACTACGTGTTGATTATATGGCGAAAAAACGGTTGCCAAAAGTACAAAAGTAGGATCAGTCAGATAAGTCTTTGAAAACCTCCTCTCCTCTTGTTTCCTCCTTGTTTTGCTTTTCGTTTTGGAATTTTGTTCAAAGCACCTCTACAAATGGCGTCTATGTACAAAAACATGTTACAGTTCATTATTTAAAGCATCCATTATATTGTTTTAACAGTTATATAAACCTGCTCCCAATATTTCATCTAATACAGAGCATCTCTGAGGAGTTTGAAAAAAAGGTTTTAAATTAGTGATATTTTCTAAAGAACTCCAACTTCTGAATGTATTATATAGTAATAATATATAGATAATATATTATATATAATATATATATATATAGTATACTATATATATATATATATATATATATATATTATATATAAATATATATATTCTATATAATATTATATCTAATTAAAATAATAATAAAATAAAAATAATAATAATATAATAATAATATATAATAATAATAATAATAATAATAATAATAATAATAATAATACTAATAATATTGATAATCAATAATAATAATAATAATTATAATAATAATAATAATAATAATAATAATAATAATAATAAATAACTAATATATATAATTAATAATAATGAATAATGAAGTGGAAACGAAAATCGTCGCTCTCCACTTACGAACACATTTAAGGGCGAACACTCAAATCGCTCCAAACTAGTATATTTTCAATGGTATCACACTGCCAAGACGTATATTTTTAACATGACTATAGGAGTAAGATTGGAGCGATAACAAATTTCGCTCGCTCGTCACGCTTTTTTACATAGATAATTGCAAAATAACTACTATACACCTGATACGAGTAATGTTATGTCGATTCTTCTTATTAATGTGACACATCGTACGTTTCCTTTTCTTATAACAAACAGTTTAAAATTTTGCATTCACTTATTTATCATTAATTGAAACATGGTGTTTTAATTAGGTGTGTTAGTATTTAAGAATTTGGGCTTAATTAGAATGAAGGAGGAGCTCGGCCGTCGCTCCACGCTCCTGATATCACGAAGTCGCCCTCTCGATATATACTATATGATATATATATTATATTATATAATATTATTATATATATATATATAATATATATATATATATATAGTATATATTTATATATATATATAATATACTATATATTATATATATCCAGCATTCTTGTTTACGAAAGGTTAGCCACCTCTGGCAATTATTCTACTTCGTACGGTAACAGTAATTTGCTTAAAAAAGAGTTAACCTTATTCGAATGATTTTAAAATAAAATATAAATACCAAAATTGGTTTATTTTTATAATTAATGTAAATTTTTGAAATTTTGTATTTTTTGATGATATCTATGCTTTGTTATACAACTTCCATATAGAGTCAATCACAAGATGTAAAAAAACAATTGAGGACAATATCTTTCAGTTGCAAGCTCAACGAGGGCAT
>JABUQX010001447.1:0-2500 GCA_015478945.1 Trachelipus rathkii
ATATATATATCAATATATACATATATATATAATATATATATATATACTTACTAATATTTACTAATATAATATATTCACTAAAATATATATATATATATAGTATATATAACATATATATAACTATACTACCTAGTAAATTTTTAGAATATTATTCTATATTAAATATATAGTATATATCTATCTATAAAAATTATCATATACTATATATATATTATATATATATATAACTCATATATATATATGATAACTAACCATGATCATGAAAGTATTCATCATAATAATATACTACGATTGTAAGATATCATACTGATACTAATAGTACTAATATCCTATGCTATATATTATATCATACATATATCTAAACTACTATACTACGTACGTACTAATATAGTTAGTAATGCCTAGCGAAGCCCAGTACAAGTGCGGTACATGTCAATGGAAATTTCTTAAGGGTGTTTAATTTTTTGATGCTCGTAGGTACAAATTATGGGTTCCTTAGGGAGGCCGAGACCCCACCATTCTTGAGGTCAGGTTGACAATATGCAAAGAGTTAAGAAGGGATCATCGAATACTAAGCTCTTATAACCCCACCCTTTTCTTCTCTGATCAATATTAGGATGAGTAGCTCTACGGTTCATCATTCAAACTATTGTCGCACTCCCTCAACCGAGAGCGAATAGGACGCTAATGGAGGTGCGGTCACGAGGAGGTTACTGTTGAGCACGGCCCGCAAGGACGAGGTGCCACAGCACCCTCCAAACATGCCTCATATATAGACCATGCAAAGTTATGGGGTTGCAATCCACATAACGAACATGAATGAATTAGAGTTCATAGCTTTGAGTTTGACACTACCAGGACGTATGCAGCCGAGATGCCATCTGATGGCACAGTCGAACCCCAGAGTTAGTAAACTACGTTTGTATATTAGCCACATTCACCATAGCGCCGAACGACCCGGACCCCTGATACAAGTGCTTACCTTGATCATACGAAGCTCACCATTACTGATCTTCCTAAACTTGTAAGTTTGTACTTTAATTCTTTACTCTATCTTATATTTTCCGTTAAAGTTAATGTTCTTCTTTTTTTATTGATTTATACATTTTCTTTTTCAATTATCATTTATTTTAAAAAATCCCCTCGCAATTGTTTCTATCGACTTATTGTCATTGTTCTAATTAAGCTTTAAGGTTTAAAACATTTCTGTTCTTAGAACTACACATTTTGCCTGTCATGTTTTACATCCTTCCTATTAACCATCGCAAAAAGTTTTAGCCCGTCTTTTACTCCCGCGCTAAAGATCGATAACTCAGGTAAGAATCAAACCACCACACCCAGGGCAACGCCTCACTACCCATTCAGCGCAACACCACCTACCTCCGCTGCACCTACCTTGATCCCCCTACCCTTGGACCTCTATTATCAGAGTCATATACAGAACTGTTTAGATAATATCATATTCCCTACTCTACTCTATCTATATACCGCCGTCCCCAGTGTAGGCCTAAGTATTGACCGCTACACGCTCTATTACTACTATATTAGCCATTCCGTACGACCCTACCGTCACTCATACTCCTCTCCTATAGCCAGTGTAAACACCTACTGATATCCCCTTACTATTCCCCTACTGTAGGTATACATACTACTCACATAGTTATCACTGACCTCACACTATATACATATATCTATCACCTAATATACGTATACTAATACAACTATACTCAAAATACCCTACCTAATATAATCAACTAATAATACCCGAATTAATACAAAATAACTCAAATAATCAATAATATGGGAAAAGTTAATTTGGGTTTTAAGCTTTATGTTTTCACATTATCGATTAATCGTACTGCCGGAAATCTCTGACAGACTGGACAAAAATTAAAAGTAACTACATTAAAAAAATCTCGAAATTTAAAACCTTAAGGCAAAGAAATTAAAAATTCAAAATCTTAACAAAACTGAGCTCCACATTAATGGAAATGGTATTTTCCGAATTTTTGGTAACTTTATATAAAGTAGATGTACTCCACAATGTTAAATCGCTTTGCTGTAATCAAAAATGTTTTGTATACTTCTTCCTATATATATAATTTACTCCTACCAGCAATTCAATTTGCCGTATTACGGCCTGAAATCGCTGATCTGTTTGGGTAAAAAAAATCCGAAAATAGATTGGCTTGTCTTTTTCTTTTGGAAGATGTTTGAGGAGTCACAACTTCAATTTCATGATCTTCTGCGAATTGTACAATACAGAGTCCCAAACGGCAGAAAACTGAGCTTCAGTTCTTTTACTTTGTTACTGTACGCGGTCTGTTATTATTCGGTGCTGCATGGTATTTTTCAAGCAAGCGTTAGATACGGTTTACCGTATATTTTCAATTCGTTGACGCAGGCTTTTCTTGTAACACGCTCTCGACTCTTTGCCCTTGTGATTTCTACATTTTATGGCTGATGAAAGACCTTTTCTTTGTTTTGTTTCAAGCCAATT
>JABUQX010001447.1:7500-17500 GCA_015478945.1 Trachelipus rathkii
TAATAATAAGTATATGATATATATTTTATATATCGTTTTATATTGCACCGAAGAACAAGATTATATACAAAAAATTAATATTAAATCTAAAACATTATCTAAACAATATAATAATTTATGTTTCATTTTTTTATAATGTTTTAGTAACGTTATATTAATCAAACGTGTCAAAATATAAAATTCACATTGATATGTTTGAAAAATAATATTATAAAGCAGATAGGTTTTAAATGATTTCACTAACATTTAACCTTATTGAATGAAATTTTCGTTACAAAATGAAAAATTTTATTATTCTAATCATATCCAAGTGCTCTCTATTACTAATAATTACTAATTATTAATAATATAATCCATAATATAATATAATGTATAATATATATATATAATATATAATATAATAATAAAAATTAATATAAATGCATATCCAGAGCGCTTTCTATTACTAAAATAAAATATTAATCAATATAATAATAATTATAAAATAATACTATACTAATAAGTTCGTTAATATAAATTCGTATGTTTATAATATTTATTGTATATATATATTTTATATCATCCGTATCCAAATCTTCAATATAGTTTATAAAAAATTGAAGATCAATTTTAAATGACTCAACCGAACAAATTGTTATCATTACAGTCTGACAGACAAATTTTCAGCTGAGATTTCCATAATAGGGATCAATATATAATATCGCTTGACGACTATATATAATAATAAACGTGACTCAATGATTAATCGATATGTTTTGATATAATCGAATACGCTTTTCAATATTTTTTCAGCATAACATAACAAAGAGAGGACAACTTTAGTATTTACTTAAAAAAGAAAAAAAAAATGTTTAAAACAAAAGACTGTTGATTGTTACAGGAGTAATAGTATTCTAGCTTGTAAATAATTGATTCAGTTTCAATATAGAAATGATAGAATAGGTAGAGAAGTTTTAAAAGTAAAATATTCAAAATTTAAGTTGTAACTACATACACAACTTTCTATTCGGTGTTCCTAATGGACTGATTAGAGAGATAAGGAAAACACCAATTTTCGGTTCTTCGTTGAAAATCACCTATAATCCTCAATTTTAAAGGTATTCAGAATATAACTAAACCTTAAAAATTGTGGGGAACGGAATAAGAGTGATTTTGGCGAAGCTTATAAGGATTCAAATCTTTCAATTGTGTACGTGTTATTTGTACCCTTCGTAGATATAGATATCTGGCAATGTAAATAAACAATTACCTACAAATATCTAGAAGCTCTGACAAATTATTCAGCTGACAAATTATTAGCTTTGAAAGACCGAATTATTAGAATTTAGTCTAAATGGCGAACAGAGTGGGCACTAATTACATTATAGTATTTAGATATTATCTGATTATAGTTAATATGCATGTGTGTAAAATTATTAATGAAATACTTGAGATATAACAAAATGTATATTTTCAAATGTATTAAATACAAAAATTATAAATACACGAATGTACTTAAATACATTTAAAATCATCTTATATATATATATATATAAGTATATATATATAGGTATAATAAACATATAAATATATAGTATATATAATATATATATAGGGGTATATATAGTATATATATATATAGATATTATATATATATAGGAGGGGGTATATATATAGATATATAGGGGGGTATATTATATATATATATATATTATATACAGGGGAGAGCACTATCTTACCTCTTGAACAACTTTACAATGCTAAGGTTTGTAAAGGTGATAGCTGATAAGAGATGTAAAACTATTTAGGGGATTCGTTAATTGATTGTGTTGAGATATTATGCTGGTATCCTGGACCGATGGTTTCGAAAGAGTGGAGAGGATTTTTTGAAGTGTTTTTAATGGGGAAAAAATGAGAAAGTGCTTGAACAACCGCTTGTTTTTCGAATCTGCGGATAACATTAATTGCCATCACGTTTCTTGTAATGTATAGAATAAAAATTCACCTCACTGTTGCCATGGTGGCAATCCTAACCACTTACACAAGTACAAAGACTCAACTAATTCTGTAATTCATAAAGCAAAACCTTTATCAATAATCCTGAAGAAGTGGTTCATATCATCTTTTTCGAACAGGAATGGATGTGTTCCTCGAATTTTCTCTCCTAAGTTTTTCAACGTATTACAACTTTTGCTCATAAATTCTTATCTGTTCTGTATAATAAGAATTGGCGCAAAGTAATTTCATATTATTAAAATAAATATTTAAATAAAATTTCATAAACATTTCAGCATTTAAATATTGTGTTTAGATACAAGTATTTAAATACAGCCCACTCTCATGACAATAAAAAGTCGAACCACAATCCTTACTAACTAAAAATAAGAAGGGAAGCACGACCGCCTTATATCAATTCTGTAGGTCTAGAAGTTTTCTGCGTTAGCTTCCAAACTTGAACACACTCCACCACACGCTCCGTCAACTCCACCTGTTCGGAAGTTATGTTTTATCCACTACGCCCCTGCACACCTGGGTATAGTCAATAATAACTTGGATATTATCTAGCTAATTTGATTAATAAATAGCAACAACTCTCAGCGAAAGTAATAAAAGGCATGAGAGAGCTCCCGTCCCATTCCAATTTAAGTCCCAGTCTGCATATTCCACAACAAGCAGACTACAAAAGAAATTGGCGAATAGCGAAGCGATTATTTGAAAAAATTCGAATTTTAGGTTAGCTGATTGCCAAAATTTATAGTTCACTATTTTCGCAACTTTCAAAAACCAATGAATTATGGGACAGGGATTCAAGAAATGTCAAAGGTTAGAAACTTCTAGATCTTGATGCCCCAAGAGCTTCAATTTCAACCATAAGAGAATAAACTGCATGGGTTTCTCTTACTCGTGTAAGGGTTAACATGTTTTTTATTCCTGAATAAAAAATCAGATTTACTTATTAAATGAAAAGGAAAAATATTGAGGTTCAATTAGTATTATATATTTTTTAAAAATATGTGAATTTTTTTGAGCGTATAGTTATTGTAAAGGAAGTGTGAGCGTGGAGTAGTGAAACTTTAGATACAGCTGGTTTGTTTATGAATGTAAAATTGCACCTCTTAAAGGAAGTGTATTTTTAGGAAGTTTCTGTGTTTCTTGGGATGATTATTGATTTATTGAAGGTGTGTTGAGAATATCAATAGGAGAAATTTGTAAAATTTGTAGTCTGTTGTTTAGGAGGAGAGGAGTCAACATGATAAGAAGTGCGTGCAATATAATGCATGATCTCTAAATTCCTTTATAGGTGAATCTAGATTAATGGGATATAGTAGTGGGTATTTATGTAATGATATAATATATATATAACATTTTATAGATAGTATATAGATAATATATATATAATACTTTTACATACCTAAATGCAAAATTTTAAAGTCCCAAAATTTAAATTTATGTCGTACCTATTCAAAAAGGTAAGTAATATGGAGCCATTGACTTGCATAAATGGCGAAAACGAAATGTAAAAGGCTCCCCCGCCTTGTTGGAGCACTTCTCTCCCTCTTCTCATATTCTATCTCTATGTATCCACTACCCCATTTCTTTCTCCTAAAAGAGAAAGAATCCGATTACAAGAAAACCAAATTTAGCAAGTGAGTAAAAACTTCAGGAAAGTCCCACAACAAGCAAGAATCGGCGGTCCTCCTCAATTTACAAATATTTTTCAAAAGGAATAATTGGCAAGGCGGAAACACAGGAAAAAGGCCGGTGACGCTGCTCACTGATGAACTAACGAAGAAGAAAAAGAAATGAACCAATTGTAAATAAAAGTTTGAAAGCATTACCTATTATATTTTTAATTAAATGCTCATGTCGTTTTATACATTTAATCTTTCAGGTCGAACTAGTTATATCCCCAACACACGCAAAAAAAAAAATATTAAATCACTTTTAAAATCTTCTCACTATATCATATAATATATATATACATATCCATATAATAATATATATATATATATATATATTTTATATATATAAATATATAGTATATATATATATATATATATATATAGATAATATATAGTATATATATTATAAATAATATATATAACATATTTTATATGGTCGAATTTTTACACCTTGGCCATCTTGTACTCAGCAGCACACCGTTCATCGTTGTGCTCTAGAAGTTTCAATAATATACTAATAAATTTAATTATTATATAATTAAAAAACCCGGGAGGTGTCTCTATGAACATTCATAACCATATATATCTAGTATATATTTAAAATATAATTTTAATGTTTATAGTATTTATTTAAATTATATAATATAGTATATATATATATAGATATAATAATATTATAGTAATATATATATGATTAATAAATATATTATATATATATATATATAATATAATAAATATTATATAATTATATATATATATACATATATATATTAATATATAATAATATAATATAATATATATATATATATTATATTTAATTATAAATATAATATATAGCTTTAATGTAAAATTATTAAAGATTTGGTAAATGTATATATAAAATAATTATCAAACTACAGTCTTTTAAATAATTACAAATTAAGTTACTCAGGAAGTCCATTCATTGAATTCAGATAAAGGGCTAGCGGCGACTGGGTCAGATTTCATAGTAGAGAAAAAAAAAATATATCTTGTAATATATTATTTCTGTTTTTTTTTTCACTAGAAAAGCAAAAAGTTGCAAAATTGAGATAACAGACTGCGAAGCAGAAAAAGGTGAGGAATTACAAACTGTGGAATGTCCAACAAATTAGCGAATTGCAATTAGGACTAAAAAAAATCCCTAGATACTATATTATATTATTATCATATATATATTATATATAATATATATATTATATTATATATATATAAATATATATTTAGATATATATATAGATATAGTATATATAATATATATAGATATTATAATATATATATATATATATATATATATATATATATATATATATTGTATGAATATACGCGCGCATCATCAAACAACAGCAACAACAACAACAACAACAACAACAACAACAACAAGCAACGATAAAAACTAAAATATGACGTCATGTCGTGGTTCTTTTAGAGTGTGGGTGCTTCACGCACAACAACAACAACAACAACAACAACAACAACAACAATAACAACAACAACAAACAACGATTAAAATAACAAATATACGGTAATGTGCAGATGCACATGATGATATGTACTCATTTACATAACTATAGCCACTCTTATACGCAAATACAGCACGTCGGTCTTACACGTGTGCACCACACATGTACGTATAAAGCATATGCACGCTTATCTGCGTCCTGTGACTGTTACTACTGACCATAGAGGTCAGAAACAAACGTGTCTTTTGTTATAGCGATAATAAAGGTAAAGTGATTCAACAATTCGTAAGGAAAAGGAGAATGACTAGGACCAAAGAAAGTGTGTAGGTTTATGAAGAGGTAATCATTGGGTTCAAAAGGAAAACCAAGTATTCAAAGAAAAGCTATTTGTGCAGATCAACCTCTTAAATGTAAAGTGAACTATACTGATTTAATAGATCCTTATAACAGACAGAACAACTGCAACGGATCAAAATAGTTACTCTTTTCATAAAAAAATTATTTCATTAATAAGCATGGTTTCTTTTTGAAGAAAAATCACAAAAATTGCGAGATCATTAATTCAAATAATAAATTGTTTATTAAGGTGTTTTGAAAAAGACTGTTTATTATTGCTATATTCTTAATATAAAAATGAAGTATTTTTTAGTCAAGAATTGATTTAGTAAACTGTAAAGGAGAAAAATTTAAGATAGCTACTACTACCGCCAAGATCTACATGGGAGACGGCTTCGGTTGGGCTCATGTATTGACCTTCAACGCCCATCCTGACCGATCTCAGAAACGAGGAAGGTCCGAGAGCTATTCAAACCTGCTATGGATAAAGTTGGCGAATAACGGTTGGAGAATGAGTCATTTAGTAAAAAACATTTTTAGTTTAATAATTATAGAAAAAATAACATTTACTTATGAAAAATTTAGGAAAAAAATTACTTTTGAAAGAGTTTAGATAAAAACAATTAAGCAAGAGTTTGAGAATGAGCTTAGGAAATTTTATCCCCCAAAACAAAAAAATATTTCTTCTTAGAATTTTTTTCATAAACACAAATTATGGTAACAAAAATTATAATAAGTCGGTACTAAAAATCCATATTTACATAACGTAAATTGGATCACAAGACAACAGCTCTTTCGAAAAATAACATGTGTAATTCAGACGAACTATAAAGTATGAATAAATCTATTATAATGTTTCTCACCCATGTATATATAATGATTTTTTGTCGAGATACCTATATCATTCGTGTGTTATATTGAAAAATACCACTACAAGGTGAGTACTTATATAGCACTAACGTTGGCGAAGTATAGACGCGTCAGGTCACGGAGTTTATATAGTATAATAAATAAGGTATTCTGATTAATACTGTATAAGGGTACGTAGTGTAGTGTAGTGTAGTATATATATGGTAGTGGTAACGTGGTAAAGGGTTATCCGTATCGATGGGATATATGAAAATAGGTTATTAATCTAGCGGTTGCACACACTCATGATGACCGGTGTGGGAGTCGGTAACGTCATATTAGTTGTGTGAGCAGATGCTATGAATTGAATTATATTTTTATTTAGATTTATCCTAACTCTCTGTAGGCTAGGGGCCTAGCGTTAGCTACGCGCTTGGCCGAATGGCAAGAGGAACTGGAACTAAATAAAAGGTGAAACTGCACATTGATTATTCAATAACCCGCAGAAGTGTTTTAAACGTGTTTAGATTAATTTTCATTATTTTTTTTTTATTATTAGTTCTAAATTTATCAAAGTAGATTAATATCATGATTGTACTTAAGAAATTTTGTGCTAGTTTCATTAACTTTGTGTTCATTGGTTATTGGTTCGTCTGGACGTCATGAAATATGATGTACGTTTTTTCCTTCGAAAATTGTCATCGAAAAGTAGCCCCCGAATAGAGGAAAGGGTGGTTTATAAATAGCAATTTTTTCTAAGATTCTTATGCAGTGGAGAAATACTTATCTGAGGCTACCTTTACGGAAAGTCAAGACGTTTTTCAAGTAGATTCATAAATCAGGTGGTTCAAGCATCAAAAGGAGGCCAGATCTATGCTTTCAATTTTATTGGAGACGAGTACACTTTCCTCCGCACTGGCAATCACAAAAGTATTAACTTTACTTTCAAAGAAAATTTAGTTCCCACAGTTTTCTGTACCATCAACCACTTAAAACCTTGTAAGGAAAAGGATTCACCAGAGGAAACGTGCGTCTCCAGCATTCCATATGCGGATTGTATATAAAAGGGAGGATATATAAACATTACTTTAAAAGTTATTACACCATTGAATAATCAAATTTAACAATTTAGTTTTATAACATCGGATTTTCAAATTTTTTATTTTTATTTTATCAATAACACACCAAGTCTTCTAGAATACTCCTCCATAAGAAGATATTATTAAAATTAAGTGCATTGGCGAAATCACTTTAGTGACGGAAACAAAAAAACTTTTGAAGCATCCAGAAAAATAAATACGGATTTCCTAGAAGTATTTTTTAGGGAAAGAATTTACATTCCAAAGGAGCTTCGTTCGTATGTAGATATACCTGAAGCCCGTGACGTCATAGTCCAACGTCAGACTCTTCATGGGTCACGTTTGACTGTGACGTCAGAAGTTGCGTAATTACGCTTGTCAGTCCATTATACAATTATTATTACTAATAAAAAAAATAAATAAATCTATGTATATATAGATTTATATAGTATAATTCTAAGCGATTGTAATAATAAAAGTACATTAAAATTTAATGTCCTTGTAAATCGAAAACTGTCCAAAACTATTTAACAAATTTAATTTTAGCGGTTTAGCATTAACTAATATACACGGGTTAGTCCGCCCCGATGTCAGAGTCGGGGTTTCTCGGTCTACGGGGGACTAATCCCCCCTCCGGGATGGTCTCCGGAACCCCCGTTCTTTGGTCTTTGGGTGTCGCGGGGGGTCCTCCGACCATCCCTCCGGGGTATGGAACGTCCCCCCCTCCGTCCCCATCGGCTCGAACCCTAAAAAAGGGTAAATACTCCATTTAAGGGGGCTCGTTGACTCACTGCCCTTAAAAGTAACCCCTAAACCTTTACTGATCCACTATGCTGTAAAACTAGCCCTAATTTTTACTGATAGACTGTTTATAGCTGCCGAAAGATAATATGGCCTTTATGTAGTTTATGTAGTTTGGCATTATATATATATTATATATATTATATATATATATATATATATATATATATATATATATATATATATTATATATATATATATATAGTATATATATATATATATATATATATATATATATATATATATATATAACCATTCAAAATTTCAACAGGCTTCAAAAAAAATTTAAAATCATTCATCTCTTCTATCAGGAAGCGATAAATTTTTTTTCTGCGAAAAATATGATTTCCATCACCTACAATAAAAGTTAAATTTCTCTCGTTGTTTAGTAAACCATCACATGAAATAGCAGATTGTATAAAACTTTTTTGTTCCAAGCTTAAATTGTTAGATTGCAAAAAAAAGCCAAAAAAGCACTTTAATCATTAAAATATACATTATAATTATTAGTCTTCAAAAGACATGTACACTTAAACAAGATAACTTAAAAATGAAAAAAATATTATTTGGCATAGTCTATTCCCTTGTCTGTCAGGTTGTCAGTTTCATAACGCTTTTTTGCATATATTGTCAGATTCCAAAATACAAATTCAAAACAGAATTATAATATATATAATATTTATATTATATATTATATATATATTATATAGTATATATTATATATATATTATTATATATATTATATATATATATATAATACCCTATTATATATATATCACATATACTGAGCATACGCAGCTGTGACGTAAGAGTTAGGTTCACGTTATAAATATCAATTTAGGATCGAGATATTTAAATTGACATACGAACCGAGCTCCTTTATAAATAACTTAAGGCTATTTTTATTATGCATTTTGTAAAAATATTCATTCAATTTTTATTTGTATTTAAAACTTTATATTTCTAATGATTAGCTAAACCCGATTTATTTTTTTGCTCAACTAATTTTAGAAATTTAAACTATTTAAGTGGCACTCAAGTTTAACAAGCTTTATAAAAACGTTTTCCTTAATTTTTTAATTTGATGCTCTTATATCGACTTCTTTAAAATTTTTTATATTTAGACTTAATTTTGATGTAGTAAAATTTTAAACTTTTGAATGACGTCGTCATCAGCCAGCCATGTTCATGCGTCACCCCTAATTGTAGCGTTATCAATCGGGAATGGCTTTCTTTCAATTTTTGAAAGAAAGTACGCCATTTTTTAATTCGTATTTAGAAACTTTACCTGATTACATCAACTGTGTAAGGACTCATGTACGCAAGAAGGCGTCTGCCAGTTTAATATCCTAATGTTTTCTCAGATTTCAATGAAACTTACTTTCAAAATGTAGAAAAAAAGAAAAAAAAGCTGAAAAAAAAAAAAGAAACTACAATAATACTAAAATCCCTTCAAAAAAATTGTGGACATTTTTTTTTTTAATTAAGAATGTTAATAATTTTATCAAAGGCATGGCATACTAACATTTTCAAGGAAGGCGGAAGCCCCCGACCCCAATCCGTTATTGGTTTGTAATCGCTCACACTTTGCCCTCACACATTTAGCTTATAAGAAGTTTTTTATATGTGCAAAAATATCACCACTGCAATTGCTACTTTTGTCTTTTAATATTTTGTTTTACTTAAGCATTCGGCTTAAAAAACTACCTTACCCAAAACTACATAGAAAATATTGTTGTAAGCTGGTTATATTATTGCTCAAAAATGCTCAAAATTCTGGCATGTAAGAAAA
>JABUQX010001447.1:20000-30718 GCA_015478945.1 Trachelipus rathkii
AACATCCTTAAAAGGACAAGTTCCTTTTTTATATATCATTACATTATGATACTATCAAATAAATTTCAGTGCGGAAATAATACAGCATCAAAAAAATTTTTAAATAAAAAAAATTTTGGTAATTATTTAATTATCGGTACTTTTTTTTTCGCATCGCAAACTTGGTAGCGCCCGGGATCAGCGAACGTCTCGGGATATTTTATAATGCAAAAATCTTACCCGAAAACAAAAAATCTGTACGGCAAAGTATTAGGTAGGTTAGGTCGAAATTGTAAAGTTCTCTTATTAAGTTTTAAGTTGAAGTTATTAAAGTATTTTTATGTTATGTTAGATGTTTTGTTATGTATACACAGAGAATGTTTCAGTGATTGAAGAAAAAAAAAAAAAAAAAAAATACGGAAGTGTAATTTTACCAATTAAACTTTTTAACGCTTACAATATTCTTTCACATTATTATGCATTATAAATAACCGTTTCTTTCTCATGCATAAGTGGCGTTATTGGTTATTGTTTCTACTTCGATTGAATTAAATTTTAATATATTTCGATTCCTGGTAGTTCGTGTTTCGTTGTGTCACACTTATTATTAATTGCTTTGAGTGATGCTGTTTACTCAGTAGTTAGATATTATTGAATTTTTTTTTTTTCTTGCACCTCGAAACTTATAAGGTGCATATATATAGTTATTATGTTATATGATATATGATATATATATGATATATGTATATTATTATATATATATTATTATATGTACTATATGTATATATTGATAGCTATTATATGGTATTATATATATATATATATATATATAATATATAATATATATATGCCAATTTTCTTAGATAAGCAGGCAATAAAAAATACTTGAACATTAAAACGTACTAAAATGTTGCTAGAGATGCATAAACTCGTTCCAACATTTATAATTAAACGTACTGAAGCAAAATTATTAAAAATTGTTCTTATATATAGTTATATATATATATATATATATATATATATATATATATAATAGATATATATATATATATTATAGACAAACTATAATCAGTGCTAAAACTGACAACAATATAAATAGAGAAAGAAAACACATACACGTAAAACAAAATTATATATTTGGATGTTAAAAATATGGGATTTGTTTTTTTTTTTTTTGCATGTATCGTCGGAAATATTTAAAAAAAATTATTTTTCCTATTTAGGGGGGCTCGAGCCGAAGGATGACTATAGGGGGGACGAAGTTTTTCCCCCCCCGTCCGGTTTCCCCAAACCCGGGGGGAGGGGTCCGAGAGACCCGGACTCCTGCCATTTTTGCGGGTTACCCTTGTATTCCCTTAGTTAAAGTAATACCAGTGTAAAGGGAAGTAAATTTATTCTTTTTTTTTAACTAAGGAATACCATAGGGTAAACCGCCAAGAGATGGCAGGAGTCGGGGTCTTCTCGGCCTTCCGGGGTGGACGACGGTGGGGGACTTCGTCCCACCCCCAAAACCCGTCGATGCTTGAGCCCCCTAAATGGGGAAAATAAATTTTTTTTTAAATATTTTCGACGAATAAATGCAAAAAAAAAAAAAAAAAAATAATATAAAAACCCCTCCTTAAAATTTTCCGCTGTTTCTAATATATATTTTTTTTTTACTGTAGTTGCTGCCATTTTCGATCACAATATAAAAGTTGTGGTACCTGTGACATTATTATTATTATTATTATTATTATTATTATTATTATTATTATTATTATTATTATTATTATTATTATTATTATTATTATTATTATTATTATTATATATACTAAATATTAAATTTAATAATTCATGAAAGTTTTTGAAAGTAATTTCTCCTCTTCAATAAACAGGTCTAGTGTAGAAGCAAAATAATTTTGTTAAAGAAATGCTTTCTTACAAAAAAAATCGAACTTCAAAATCAAAAAGCCTCACGCTATTCTTAGAGCCTAGCTTAAGTTAAATAGTATTGCAAAGGTATCAGAAGTTATAAAAAAGTACGAAAAAATATCATTGCCTGCGTATCATAGGAATTGGCCATATATATATATTATATTATATATATATATATATAATATATATATATATATATATATATATATATATATATTATATATATAATATATATAATATATATATATTATATATGCCTATAATAATTAAGCAGGCAATTGATAACTTTCCTCCTTTTTTACAATTTTCTGACAACACTTGCAGCTCAATTTGTTTGAGTTGGCTAAGAATAGTGGTTGAGGCTATTATTTTGGCTTTTGCGTTTCCCATGTGATCTATAAATTACTATTGCTCACTTGATTTTAAAGAAAGAAAATTCTTTCAAATATATGAATTTATTACAAATATTTAGTACAACAATAATAATAATAATAATAATAATAATAATAATAATAATAATAATAATAATAATAATAATAATAATAATAATAATAATAATAATAATGACCAAAATAAAGAAGTTACCCGCATGATATCTCGAAAACTAAGATAGGTACAAGAAAACTGATAACATATATGGAATCAGCGTATGAAATTTGTATGGAAAAATGAAAAAAAAATTTTTTATATTTTTTTTTATATCTCCAAAACTACGATAGGTAGAAGAAAACTAAAAACATATATGGAATCAGCGTATAAATATTTTTTAGGGGGCTCGAGCCGACGGTGGGACAGAGGGGGGGACGTTTTCCATACCCCGTAGGGGAGGGGCGGAGGAACCCCCGCGACACCCAAATACCAAAGAGCGGGGGTTCCGGAGACCCTCCCCGGAGGGGGGGAAATAGTCCAACCCCGTCGTCCCCAGGAGGCCGAGAGATCTTTGCATCTTTGCGGTTTACCCTGGGGTATTCTTTTAGTTAAAAAAAAATAAAAATCTTTTTTCATAAATATTTCATGCGCTTGATTCTAAAATATGTATTAATTTTCTTGTAACCTATCGTAGTTTTGGATGTAAAAACAAAATTCTAAAAAATCAAGTAGTATTTTTCATAAACAGTTTTTTTTCATTTTCCATTTCAGAAGAAATGATACCTCAGAGATCAAATCCAGTTTAATGCAGCTAACTAATTTTAGAAAATCATGCGGGTAACTTCTTAGTTTCACCTAATAATTAATAATAATAATAATAATTATTATAAAATTAGCCTCTGAAAAAATTTAACAGCAGCAATAATTTTTACTACACTATTTACATTATTAACAAAACTTGAAATAACATTCAAATTATTCAATTACAAGCTTTGTTAGAGTGAGGCTTTTCCTTTTCAAATATCATTTTTATAAAAGAACATATTACAAAAAAATTTTAATTCTTTTACATTTTTTAAATAATATTTTTGAAGCAATTATGCATATCTAGCAACATTTTAGTACGTTTACGTTCAAGTACTTTTTATTGCCTGGTTATCTAATAAGTTGGCTATATATATAATATATATATATATTATATATACTATATATATATATATATATATATATATATATATATATATATATATATATATATATATATATATATATATATATTATTATATTATGGACAAATGTTACTTAACGCCCAACGCGAATCGGGAGCTCGATCAAAAAAAATTTGCAACATCTGTGTCACTGTATTCATTGACAATCGAACACGTGTCCATGTGAACATTTTTTTTTTTTTTTTTTTTTTTTTTTTTTTTTTTTTTTTTTTTTTTACCTGTTTCTAGGGGCGAAATTATATATATATTATTTGTAAAAAGGTATACCGGCACGGGAATGTAGGGGGCTCGAGCCGACGGGGAACACAGGGGGGACGCTTTCCATAACCCCGTAGGGGAGGGGGGAGGAACCCCCGCGACACCCAAATACCAAAAGAGCGGGGGTTCCGGAGACCCTTCCCCCGGAGGGGGGAAATAAGTCCTACCCCGTTTTAGGTTCCCCGGAAGGTCCCGAGGACCCCGACTCCTGCCATCGTGCGGTATACCCTTGGGTATTCTTTAATTACATTTTCCTTACTAATATTTTACCAGGATTCCAAAAATGTATTCCTTTTCGCTGTAGCTATTGTAGATCAACCGCTTCATGATTGTTTTTTTTTTTTTTTTTTTTTTTTTTTTTTCATTTCGACCTTAAAACGTCTCTTTATGTATCATAGAGGCTACCTGTGAAAAAAATTTTTTGATCCGAAAGCTCCCGTTCCGTGTGGCGTTAAGTAACTTTTACCCTATATATATATATATATATATATATAAACTGAAAAATTTGTATATTGTACGAGAATTTTCCGATCGGTGTGAGAATTTTGGAAACTACGAGAATTTCTAAAAAAGCCATCTTGAGTCGTTTTCGTTTTTGTATTTGAACGGTCTAACATCCGTAGATTTCCCTCTACCCATTTCGATTTGAAACGTTTGGCTCCTTCACAAAGCTCGAGTGTATATTTTATAATTCAATTTTATTTTATTTTCAGCCATCTAATTTATTGATTTTGTTTTTCCCATCAATTTTTATACTCATAGAATGATATGTATATTTAAAATTTCTAGTTCAATTATGGCAAAAAAGAAAAATTGCCGAGAAACACCGCACAAATCCGATCAAATGTTGCTGGGAATTGAAGTTAATTTAGCATTAGAAGAGCAGAAGTTTCTCGATAAAACTTTGCAATCTCACGTGGGTCTGACGCTTTATTATATATTTCTATTCGGTGATAAAAAAATATTCAAGAGATTCAATAATCGTCAGTTGTTTTACTGCGAAGGGAAGAAAATTTTACAAGTAATAGTTTTAACGTCCAACTTTTGCCCGATCTCTAAAAAACAGACAGATATATGACATAATCCGCTGCACAGTATTTTGTAAATTCGCGAGTGCAATTAAAACTTGTCTCTCTTAATTTATAATTACACAGTGATAATCTCTTATTTAAGTTGGTTATATATTGTTTCTCCTCTCTCTCTTCTAAAGACAATGGTAAGTTGCTCATATGAATATTGAGCGCAACATACTCGCATAACATATATGATGCTCATGCAAACGACAAACCATACCTCTATAAAATGGCGTCCGGATCTCTCGTGCAGGTGAGACAGTCTTTCTATATATTATATGTTTGTGGTTTTACTTTTAGCTCTAATTTTAGATAACGATCTCTTGTGGCACTGGACTCTTTATATTTATTTTGAAATTTATATTTTTATATTCTTAATAAAATCTACAAATTTAATAATAAACTTCTAATCATACTTTTCTCAATCTTGCGTTCTTCACCTCTCTCGAAAATGTCCCAAATAACTTTTTCAACTAAATATCTCTTTCTATCTCTAATTAGCTTAAATGACACCTTTCCTATACCTGTGTTATTTGCTTCAAATGTTTTCCCTAACCAAAGACCTAAACCTAACCTAACCTAATACTAAACCTAAACCTTAAACTCTTAAATATTACTGATATCAATAATATATTATGCACTTAAATCAAACTCATTATACCTAAACTCAGAATAGTATATATATACCTAAAATACCTAATCTAAATAACTTTATTATTTGGGACTTTAGATAATTTGAATATATTTACTATACTAAGGAGACTATGATCTGTGTATTATATTCTGATTAGTACATATAGATATGGTATATGTTTAATATAGGGTTGATAAATATATATAATATGATTATAGTAACGTCTAAGAACCTAGAGATGTCAAGGTAATTAAAAATTGTCCTTTGTTAAGTTTGGTAAAGCTATGAAACACGTTTTATGATCGGACGGGAAAAACCAGACTTAAGTATGGTAGTACTGATTTATTATTTTGTTAATTCGCATGTTGATAGTTGTTTCCATATAGTCTATTTGGTTGTACTTTCTCTTATCTCCGCTACATATTATATGTAGTATATATATTCGATTTGCCAAAATGGTGCGTATATATAATCATCTGTGATAAGCGCCTAATTATTTTTCGTTCAGTTAGATAATTCTACTATGTCTAACATAAACATGGCATAGCCAAATAACACTATTGCTACCAATACTTATATACTCAAATGCAGGGCAGAGCTCGGCGTAGTGTAATTGAACAATTGACATGACGCTCACTGAAAGTCAGCTCGCTCCTCTTGACAATGCTAGCAATTGTCCGAGTACGCTGTGTATGCTCGTAACTTATACTTTACAATTATTGATGCTTATTATTACTCGTGATATTAAATAAATTGTTTTGACATATGTGATCTGTGTTTTTTATAGATATAAACTTTAATTTATTTTATTTGTTAATCTTTTTATTTATGATTATTTTAATGTTGTGTCGCAAATAATATAGTGAATAAGATATATGCACAGATAGCTATTTATTTATAGGACACAATGTGTGTCCTGTTGCGTATCTATACTATTTTTTTCACTGCTCTGTCCCTGGCTTAATTTAAAAGGCAGTAATATCTGGAAAACGTTTAAATTTTCCTTAAGATAATTACGTTCATATTTTCAGATATGTAATAAAATTTGTAAATTTATATAAATTATTCCTTTTTTTTCTTAAGGTACTATTAAATATTTATATTTACTATCTCTACATTCATTAGTTCCTTTCCCATATATTCATTTTTAATATTTTTAATTTATATTTTTATTTTTTTAATATTTTAATTTGCATGAAAAATATCATTTTGGGGTATAAATTAATTGTTTATTTATATATTTTTACATAATATTTATTATATATATGTCAGCATCCGAATGAAGTGCAGGCCAATGTAACTTAAAAAACTATTTATATTCCATAGATCTTTATATACGAATTTATATATATAAGTAACTATACCTTTTAAGTTCTAGGAGTAAAATTATCTAACTTGGACACAATAGTTAAATAATAATAAGTGAAATAAAAATAACCTCCAGAGCTTTTAAAATTAAATAATACAAATATTGTGTGTCATTGAGACAAGTATGAGGCACAACACTAATATATTTATGATCTTTTTTATTGACAATGCGGAACCGCAAGCATAGACGAATTATGTTATCGGTGAATGGGTGTATCGCTCGACTATTTTAGTTGCCAAAATGTTTGATTTTTTTCTTTTAGGTGTAGCTAATAAGAACATCATTCGACCTTTTACAGAGGTTTAAAAATGTAAAGAATATAATAATTGTTATAATCGCCTAGGTGTTCCGGGGGTTTTCGGCCACTACTGATGGGCCGACGGTTACTTCTCTCCCCTCTTTGGTCCCTCCGTCGGCTCGAATCCCCTAAAAGGATATAAAAAGAAAAAAATAACATTTTTCTCCAAAGCGTAAAAATAAAATGGTATTTGGCAACTTTTGCTCAAGTGAACTAATGCAGGATTCAAAGGTCAATCACAGCGTACTTTGCCAGGTCTAAGATTATACTAATATTAAGGTGTTAATTAATAAATATTAGAATAAAATAATATTATATTTTTTAAGTTTTATTTGTCGAGGAAATTACTTGCTGAAATCAAAAATGTTTTTCTATATATCCTAAGTAAGATGTTTATAGTTTTTTAGTTACTTGCCTGGCCTTTTCGGGATGCGGGCTCCTGTATAAATAATAATTCAAAAAATAAAATATTATATAGTATTATATTATTTAATATTGATAACCCATAATTATTTTTTTTTACCTAAAATTGTGCATAGTACAAAATAAATTTCTCTATATAGAGAAGAAATAGTTTTATATATATATAGTTAATTATCAAAATTACTCGTAGGCTACCATGTTTATTAACACCAGGATTAGAATTTATCAAAGAATGTTTTTTTTTACAATTTCCAAAATAAAGTTTCACATGGTGCCGAGCTGCTCATTTTTTATTTACATATAAAAACATACATTGTATTATTGTAGCTGTCACTTTTATCTTGAATTTTGAACTCCCCATGCTTTTAATTAGTTTTTTTTATAATTTTCCAAATTTATTTATATTTCTTAGTTTTTTTAAAGCCGCATTCAAAGAAACGAGGAAGAGCATTACTTTGTTTATCCAACACCATATATTAAGCTTGTGATGAAAGTATTTTGTTTTTATAAATTTCTTAAATTAGGCAGGCTTATACATATTTGTTTTAGGCTGTGACTTTATTCTGTTTATTAGATAATATATAATAAACTCTATGTACTGTGCTGTCACTACTACATTGACGTTTATGTGACCCTCTATTAATTCTTCTTTTATACATTTTAAAATTGTACATATTTTAAAGTTAAAAAATACTCGAAGGCTCTATGTTTATCAACACCATTATTAGGCTTGTTAGAAAGTATATGGTGGTATTAAAGTTTTTTGGTAATATTAGGTAGGCTTTATATCGTGTTAGGCTGTTTTTAATTTAATATATATAAACGAACATTGATTATTTTTATAAGCTGTCTACTACTCTTTTCTGACAGTATTATTTGTACCCTCTATTATAAAGTTTTTTTTTTTAAATTAAATTATTAAATTAAAATATTTATTTTAACTGAACAAAAAAATACTCGTAGTGCTTACCAGTTGTTTATAAATTACATAATTTATGGCCGGTTTAATAGAAAGTTATTGTTTTAAGTATTTGCTATTTATAATTTTATGTAGGCTTGGTATCGTTTTTAGCTGTCTATTTTTATATTTAGATAATAAATACAAAATACTCTATCTTAATTTTAGTTTAGTTGTTCACTCGTTTCTTGATCTTATTTATGTATGCCTCTTTTTATATTATTCTTCAAATTTCAATTTATTTATATATATTAGTTTATTAAGCTCAGTACTTAATATAATATACCTATACTGCAGAACTTATATTACTTCTACCCTATGCTTTCATTTAACGCCATTGATATTCCCAGCCTGCTTCAGAGATAATAAACCTTTAGATTTTATTTGAAACTCGCAATATAATGGTGGCTTATTTATATCGTTGGCTGTCCCAAATTTTTATAATTATTAGAAATAAATGAAGCTTATATATAATTGTCCAGCATGGTCACTCTTATCTTTGATCAAGTTTATTCTGTCCATCAATAATTAATTTTTGTTTAATTTTCTAAATTATTTATATTATTTATAATAATATTATCTATTTTTATAAAAATTAAAAAATTACTCGTAGGCTTATTCATTTTTAATCTAACACCACAATTTAGGCTCTCACATAATGATAAATAGTGTTCAAAATATTTACTAGGATCTAATATTCATAATGTTTATATTATTCATAATGTTCAGGCTAAGTTTATGTTTTTTTTAGATGTGTAAACAAATACCACAAAATTGTTAAGCAGCACTCTTATACTATATTGACGGTTATATTTTGACCCTCCTAAATTATTTTTTTTTTAAATCAAAAATTTTATTTTACATTCCATTTTTAATACGATAATTTATAAAATTACCGTTTAGCCTGCTCCTTATGTTATATAATATAATACACCTATAATCTAAAGTCCTGTTAGTAATAGAGTATTCTTACTTTTAATTACGTAAATATTAGGGTTTTCTTTTATACGTATTAGGACTGTTTTTGTTATAATTTATTTATATATTAATAAATTACACTTATTTTACACGACGCCACCATTTTGATATTGACTCGTATTTATTTGTGCCTCCATAATTTTTTTTTTTTATAAATTTTTTCAATAAATTAATTATTTTATTTAATTCTATTTTCTAAACGATAATTATAGAATCTACAGTCGTTAGGTCTTATACCATTTTTATGTTGTTTTTTATAAATCAAATCAGGTATAATCCTCTCGTACAAAAATCCATTTAACTCTGAAAAGGTTTTACAGAAAGACAACCGTAAAAGCCTTAAATACTACCTACTCATTGAAAATACAATGTCAAATATTAAATTTGAGCATTGGTTAATTACTTGTATATATTGTGAAAAAAAGGCATATTATGCCTTTGAGTGTGAAGCATTTTCCACTCCTTTGAGACGTCAATTTTTATAAAAAAATAACCTTTGTAATTCTTGTTTTGCTTCTAACCATTCCACATTCGAATGTTTAAAAGTAAAACCTTGTCGTTTTTGTAATTCACCTGTAATTCACTATGCGTCCGTATGAAATTTTTGAAACAAATTCACCCTCTGAAACCACTGATAATGATTCAGAGGTAATTGACGAGCTCTACATCACATACTTCCGATAAGGAAGATATAATATAAACTGAAAAAATATTGAAACTACATCAACTGAAATTTTACAATTGAAATTTGTTAACAATAGTGTTCTCTTTAGAGAAATTATTTCATTTTCCCCTTCTTAAAATTCTTCCTCTATCGCTGTATAGTGAGAAAGTTCCCTCTCTTAATTTTGCTTCCTCTCCACAAAGTGAGAAGTCTTTAATTACCTTTCCAAAACAAGGAAAGAGTAATAAATATAAATTACAATGAAGGATTGTTCCTTTTTTTCTTACTTCGAAATGAGTTGAGAAAATATTTCAATTTGTGGGAATAAATTTAATTAAATTTGAAATCACCCCTAACAATGAGTGAAACTTTTGAAGTTGGCTCTTTCAAAGACCAACTGAAAATATATAAAAATATTAAAAATATCAAATTTAAAACTGTTAATCAAACTTGTTTGGAATTGAATTCCTCATCAACTTTAGGTATACTTTTCAATAAAGAAAATGTACCTATTGAAAATAAAACTGATTGTACTCATAGCCAAACTAAAATTTGTCCTTATTCTCTACTAA
>JABUQX010001448.1:7500-10000 GCA_015478945.1 Trachelipus rathkii
GTTCGCAACTGGTCGGTGGGAGAAATGTGAGACTATTCTCGTCTTGGGCTTGGCTTCCGTCCTGCCTCCCGGACGGTGAAGTGAGTACACCTCCTACCTTGATTAGGGCTTATGCCCGCGTGAGTGATGGTGTTTCTCTTGTAAAAAAAAAAAAAAAAAAAAAAAAAAAAAAAAAAAAAAAAAAAAAATAATAATAATAATATAATAAATAATAATGAAATAGTAATAATAATACTTTTCTAAATTATTTGTTAATCGTAATTGTACTTTCAACCTATAGTAATAACAATTACACTTCTAATTGTAAATTGTACTAATTCTACTCTACTTATAGAAATTGTAATTAAACTTGTAATTGTAAATTCTTCTTCTTGTTTTTAAGACAAAAATGTTTTTGTGAATTATACTATTTGTTGTAATAACACTTTGTGGTATTATTGGCTTATAGAAATTACAAATCCAAATTGTATTAATCTTAAAAATCTCTTCTTGCCTATGAAGTTAAAAAAGAGAAAAAACGTCGTCGGTTCACCTTCAACTTCCATTCTACTTTCTACTTTTGGGTATAGCAATGAACTTCACTCTTAATTGGGATAGAACGTTTCTGTGTCCAATAACCTAAAATAATAGTTACACCAGCACTATTACGCCTCAAGATGAAGCTGGATTCATGCTAGAACAATTCTCAAGCAACACTTGCGATGTGTTAAAATTACACTCAATGAATGATTAAAACAACACTATAGCTATATACACTTGCTATAACAACTTGCTATAACTTACAAGCAACACTTGTGATATGCATCAAGCAACATATAAGTTTCAAGCAATACACGTTGTTTTCTCATTCAGGCGGCATGTTTTTATTGAAAGTAAAAACACTAGAAATATGCTTCAAGATATTTAAAAGCATGGGCCTAAGCACAAACTTATGTTAATGCTTCCTGGTAGCTCAAGCAAATACACTTTATGCTTCAACCATTCTTCTATGTGTGCTCTTGCAACATTCTCTGTATGATCAAATTACACTCCATCTTTGTTCAAGCAATACTAGCGATATGTCAGTCACTGGCAATATATACAAGGGACACAGTTAACTTAAACAATACTCGTTGTTTTCTTATTCAACAAATCAATTATGATCAAGCAACACTAGCAGTATGTTCAAGAAATATTCAAAACATTTCAAAGCAAAACTTAACCGTTATGATTAAATCTACTCTCGCTCTATTCTTCAAGCAATCGCATCCCTGTATGATCCAAGTAGTACTTGCTGTAATGCCGTTATGCTGCAAAAGTTACTCCTCTGTATGTTAAAGCAACGCTCTCTGTATGATCAAGTTACACTCGCTCTTTATTCAAGCATAATGCTCGCTTCATTCTCAATTCACTCTCGCCCTTTGTTCAAATATCATACGAGATATGTTTATAAGAAACTCTTACAATATGTTCAAAAAAGACTTGAAGAATCCTGAAAAGACTTGTGTGAATCCATTTTTTTCCATATACACTTTTATTGCACATTGGAGGTGCTGACATAGAGTTAGCAACAAAAGTCTATGGACTAAATTATTAATATTAGGGTTACGTAAGGCTTTAAAATATGGCAAAATTAATCTAATTTACTGAGTCGAAATGTGAATCTACGTCTAACTTGGATTCTTTGACTTTAAACTTTTTGGAACAATAGCACTTTATTTCCTGAATTACAGTCAGAGTTTAACCAAAAGCTTAACCATGCAATTGCACAGTGGAAAATAAATTCAGCAACATAATATTATGAGAAGAAATATCACTGCTTATGGTAGATATAATGATTGGCAACTTAGGATCATGCGCAAAAAGAGCCTAAGTTGCCAATCTAACATAAGCAGTGTTCTCTTAAATGAATCCTAATCATCTCTAATGCACTCCGTTCACTGAAAAATACTATCTCGCTCAGAGAAAAAATAAAAGCAAAAACAACGACGACATGTTGTTATTAATATAAATAACATCCTGTGACTGGAAATTTATTAAAAAATTTCTAGTATAATGTATATTTGATAAGAAATTGTGAATTATATATTAACAATGTATTCAATTTTACGTCATCATGAAAGCATAAGAAATGTCTTATAAACCCACACCCCAAAATTATTCAATAATATATCTTATTTAAAAATTAAAATAAGGTACATAATTGGATGAAATAATAAAAGGAAAATTGACTATTATTAAATGAAAAGAAAGAGTCATCAGGGATCACCACATCCAATCTACACAGAAAACCCCTCAATTGCCCATGTCGAACATATTCATCTTTATATATATATAATATATATATATATAATTATATTATATATATATTATATATATATATATATAGTATATATATATAAATATATATAATATATATATATAATATAATTATCATATTATATATTGTGATCGGGAGCTGTTACGGAACGAACCTGTCGTGCACAGACTGTGACTTGGTCAATCGCTTGTAAAATATATA